>DWGJ01004998.1:0-10893 GCA_018246895.1 Aspitha aspitha aspitha
CATCGGAGCATTCCCTTTCTCATTTTTACACCGATGCTCTCTTTCACACAAAGCATCTTTCTTACATCAACATTGTACCAGTAATGGATAGTTAATCGACTTTTGTCTGATTTAATCTAATCAATAATGTTACACGGCAATTGTTCTAAATTACACAGCCTGCATTAATTCAGCGAAATAGCCGGTGGTAAAAATGTACCTTTTATTCTGTACTGAGAAATTTATAAGCTTCGTCGGCGTTAATTTCTTACTTTCAATCAGATAAAATTAATTTATTACTGGCATGCGTCTTCACTTTTTCTTCAATTGTGTTTCCGCTTATGGTAACTAGTTCCAACTTTGTATGTACGTGCATTGAGTTCTTCAAAGCCAATGAGCGTGTTTTTGTATAAATAATGTTTACAGCTTAAATATTAATTAAATATATAACTATTCCTAAACGCGTGAACCGTTCTCTTTGTAGTGTACTTATACAGGTACATTAATGTTATCACCACATTTAGTTATCCAAGTCATCCACCATGTTAGGATGGATATTTTATATGTATTATACATACTATTTATTTTATATCGATACTTTATAACTTATATCCATGCATACCTGTGTTTTATTATAGTAAAACGGTAAATTTACTGTTCTAAGGTACGCCGTTTTGGCGCCGTTGTAGGAAAAATATTGATTGAAACAGACAATCGAGTGATATTCGAATATGGAAAAAATATGGAAATATTGTCTTGACACATAATAAATGAATGTGATCCACAGAGCGCTTACCAATTGGCTATAGCTTATTGCAAAATTATTTTGTTATATGTATTCTCACTTAATATCGTAGTTCGAACTCCTAACGGTGCTTGTAAGAAAGTCATCAGAGTTCTTAATAGAGCGTGTAGTCAATTACGCTAATGAATTCTAAGCGATTTCGCTTCAGGCTCAACAGTATACCTAATATATGTAGCTGTCATTTTCGACATTCGTTTGTGGTAACTACAAGTGGAATTCTATTTGTCGGGAAGATTTTATTGGGGAGTTGTTTGATGGAATATTTTTTTTTAAGCTCTGAGACAACTGAAATAATAACGCGATATGTTCTGTGAGCTTTTTGAATGTAAAATATTTGTTTAAGTAAAACTACTATCCAACACATTCATCAATATTTGTTTGTCCATAATTTTTTCGTTTACTGTATGTAATTATTTTGCATTTAGAATTGTACAAGTTCTTTTAATAAGTCATTGTAATTGTAGAACTTGCTTTTCTTGACCTTCGGTTTACTTCTGTAAACTTGTGTATCTTTTTGTAAAGAACTTTGTTAATAACAATAAAGATTACGTAGTCAGAAGTTAATTCGCGGATTTGAAGTCGAGACTTGCAGAGTGTGAGACTGATAACCGAACCATTAGACACTAGCAGGCTTTCTAGGCATATAACTCATGTGATAGTCACAACACACATCAATATTATCAAAATATTTTATTTGCACATATATTTGTATATTCTATGCATAAAACCCAACAGATTTGCCACAACAGACAGTAATAGTTTTTGCGTCGGTGTCATGACAAAATTGTACTAGATTTCCGAGTGGGCAATAATGGATGGTTATTATCCTTTTAAAGATACATTACTTCAGACAGCAACGCCCAGGCCTCGGGAAGGGTGATTTTCTTCTATTAAACTATGAATTACAAGACTACCTAGAACAAGAAAATACCATCTAAAAGTAACGTTATTGTCGTTAGTTTTGGTAAATTTTCCACTTTACATGTTCTATGTAGACATATGGTGAGAATTTGCTTTTGCTTAATACTAAATATATTATTTGCTCACTGAAATGTGTTTGAAAGATTGGAGATTTACTCTTACATTTAACTGTTCGTATGTGTCCTTAGTGTACGACAGTTTGAACTATGAAGTCTCCAGGCTAGAAGCTACACGTAAGATTCCGCTTCAAGTTCTATATAACACTAGTATTGTTTGTTTCACGTCACCGATACTACGCACTTCAGTACGGTTAACGTAGAATGACAGAAAATGTAAAACTTTTATAACAAAAAAGCATAAATTACATAAATACAAGTCCCAGAATGTCGTACACTTGGTCTCATAAAAATCGCAATTAAGAATTTCGAGTCAACGAGCCATCCGTGTAAAATGTAAATTGCTTGTTTATTAGCAAGTGTGAAGTGAAATAAACTTTTTCAACGAATACTTACTTGTTAATTGACCTTTTTATCACCGACATAACAATGTTCGATATTTTGAAATGTCAACGCAATAGTCGTATAAGTTTACGATGTATTCCGACATTGCATGCGAGTTTCCTTAAATTAACACAAACAGTTTGCACTGAGTCGACATTCGGTAAAATCCGTTGAAGTAAAAAAATTTTAACCAAAAAGGTTATTGAATTTAACCCAACTCTTAATCTATAGTCATTTAAAACTGTCATTACTGTCGAACTCTATTGCATAAATTTTACGCTACTTTACTGAAATAATAGATAATTTTAACTGTCGATACCTATAACTACAGACTATAACTCATTGCATTATAAATTCGGTGTTCATTTCATAGCCGTTAACACAACGATGACTACAAAAATTTTTGCTAGCATCAGCAACTCATGATTATTGCAACAAAGGACTTGCTCCTATTTCTTTAATTGGTAACAATTCAATTCGTATAAGTAATACATGTGTAATAAAATTCGGGATATTAAATTCTTAAAACGTTTAAAGCGTTTTGATGGACGGCCAACGACGGTGAAGCGCGGTTCTGTATTGTTTCTCTGAATAGCTTCTCGATTATGTAAGTTCAGTGGACACAGCATTACAAGCTCTTTAAAGAACCGTCTGAGAAACTGGTTGTATAGACACAGGTGAAAGATAAGCGGTAAGTGATACAGCCGCTAAAGTATCAAATATTTATAATTAGCCTGCAAATGTACTGAAAGTTGTAACAGGAAAATTTTTTTATATTGCATTTGTTGACAATAACATGTTATTCTCTGCCATATGGAAAACCCAGAAATACTTTACTACACTACGCTATATAATGGGAATACAGAAATGCAAATATAGGTACTCGTAATACATAGTCTTTTAAATTGCTAAACATTCGAAAGTAGGCCATTTACTTATTCCTTAACGTAGTTTTTTACACATTTTAATTTCGTACCGGTGCTTTATTTCAGTTACAAGGTCACTGACTTTATGGTGAACTCTCAACAAGGCTGTGGGCCCAAAAGATCTACATATACATACATATATATAGGTCGAAGTCGTCGAGTCGTAGAGCTCAGCCTATTTAACAAATAAAAAAAAATAAAGGTCATTGACACCGCTCATTTTTAATATGTTTTCTCCCCACTTGCCAGTTTTCTCTGCAGCGCTAGAACGAGTCCTTTAAAGATGGCCGCACATCATCCATTCGTTGAATGTTCGACAGGCTTTTGATGCCGTTTCTCATTTCGTTTCGTGGTATCAATTGTGCGTTGTGCAAAAAGTTTCGGCATGAAAAGCGCGCCGCTCGGTAAATAAATCGTCAGAAATGATAGCCACTGGCAGACTGCGACCGCCGTAGAACTGCCCACCGTTTTGTACAATTACCGTGTCTTGGGGCGCTGCATATCTTGCAATTATCAAATAAATTCGCACTGTTTTAACTTAGTAACATGAATACTTAAGATTTAACTAAAGTTTAAGTTACTGATGGAATACGTGAAGAACTATAGTTTGGCAAAAGAAAGATTAGGTAGTTACACCATCTCGAAAGCAAAAAACCCTTTTATTAAACGGTTTTATTTTTCATTGTCAAACTTTGCAAGTGTCTGTAGGCTACGTTGAAGATATCAAAAAGGGATAATATTTTAATGTGTTTCCACTAGATCTTGGGACTTTACTTAACAAAGGGAATTTTGTGTACAGTGTACTCGTGTGCAGAATGTAATATATGTACATCATTTAACATATATGTGTGTATTTTAATACCGTTATATCTACGTGTATAAATCAAAGTACGCGGCAACCTGTCACTGTGTTTGCGTTAATCTTTATTGCTAATTGCGCGTGAACTAGTTTTTGTGATAGTCCATCACGGCGCCCTACAAATGTAATAATTTAATTGCTCTGCTGCGTACAAAACTACTTAGTAACATTGGATGCTTGTAATAACACTTCAGATCCTACACTCACGACAAATATACAGTTTTTATACCTGTTTTATTAATTCATACACTGTCTTCTTTTGAATATGTGGCAACATATAGATATAGAATGCTTTGTTTATTGTTATTGTTTGTCTTTTGTTTTGCCTAAAGGTGAACTAAAAATATTTACGGGAATTCTTTAGGTTTGTGTATTTTTTATAATCACAAATTGAATTTGAATTTCAATATCGCCTGTAATAAATATGCTATTATCATTATAATTTTTAAGATACATTTAAAAATAGTTTTTAAATTTGTTCGATTATCGCTTAAATTAATGAGTTAATCAATCACTCCGAGTCGGTCATTAATTTATTCCACTCAATCAGATCTCATGATAGGGGTGGGTCTTGTCGCACGGTACATTAAATGTCTCAGACCAATTTCATTTTACTACCATACCATCACGTAATCATTAAAGCTTATGCAGTCATTCGCTTAGCGATTGATCGTATCTTACGATGTAATGATGATCATTATTAAATCGTTTTTTATATTTTGTAAAACGTATCAAAAAATAAATTTTCGTTACGGTTATTAATGTAATAGCTGCACTAAACAATCTTTATGTGTTTACAAATACAGTTATTTGTTTTTATAGCGCTATGTAAACAAAAAGCACTTGTAATACCTAACACTAATCCTATGGTGATATTTATCAATGAAACGGAAGGAAATTTAAATTAGGCAGCCTTGTAATAAACATTTCGTGAAAAAAATCGTAAGCACTTTTCGGCGGTTGTCAATTTGGTGAAATTAAACAACATTGAGAACGGAACTCGGCGCGCGAAATTAAATTATATGTATGTTGAAGGGAAAAGTAAATACAGACTTTTTACTCCAAGAGTAAATACAACCTACTCAATCGACCGCACTATGTTATTATCACATTATTGTCGAGTTGGACGTTGTGAGGTAGAGTTTATAAAAAGCTTTTTTGTTTTAATATGAAAGTTAATAAAATAAGTGAAGTGACGTTCTTTTTTTCATTTATAGCGTTGCCTCGAGCGACCAGTATGGTATAGAATGGCAGTTTGTGGTAGAAAGATTTGCCCTCGTAACCAAAAACAAATGCTAAACTGCTATTTATTTTTACTCTGTTTTAAAAAGCATAGTGAAATCGCTTGCTATATATCATAATCCATGGATATTAAGATATAATTAATTTATGGAGAAGCCACACATAATTTTGATTACCTTCGCAATTACATAGTAATTAATTAATTCAATAACTTCTCACGCACCCTTACAACGTTCGAAGCAGATAAATAAATTGAAAGAAATCATTTGTAACTTCACGAGAACCTTAGTGCTGTACTACCTACTTGATTCCTTGTTTAATTTGTTGTAGAATTGTATAATTTTTTATTATCTTTGTTCGTTTTTCTATCTTTTATTTTTGTGTATCTTTGTTACCTTTCTATTTTTTTGCCTTTCATTTACTATTAGTATGATAACTCGTGAGTATACTACTATTCATTATTTCTATATTGCGGCATATTCGGGTTGTCGATGCCAAGAATACCGCGATCCTCGACATACAAACTTGTTCATCAACATAAACTATGGTTGTCCTTTTTTCTCGACACCTGCCAATTTCAGCATTTTGATTTATTGCGTTATTGACGAGCAGCTCACCAATTTCATAATCATTCATTATCTGCAATATGTCGTAACGGTATCTTCAAAATTATTCAATATAATGACGCTTTTGAGAACGCGTACACATCTTTAAAAGTTCGAGAGGAAAAAGCTCGGTTAACAGCATTCTGTTTTATTTGAGAAACTTAAGTTATATGTATTCAATATGTATTCTTCATTTTTAATAAACTTATACTGTGGAGTAGGCATTTAAAAAGTCCTTTATTCCATGACAAAACATTTTAAACGCTAATTTTTATACTATTTATCTTGATATCTATATACAATAATACATACAATGTGATAATAAAATGTAAATAATATAATATTGTATCAATCTCAGATAAGTCCGTAACTTTAAGGAGAATTCACTTTTGTACTTAGTTGAAAATTGCATTAAAAATTAATTTACAATTACAATTTAAATTTCATTATCTTCAATCAGCAAATTTTTACTAGCAATAAACATATCAATTCAATAGTGTCACGCCCTCCATATAATAAATGGATAACATTTATGTATGTTATTCGATATTTTGCTCGATACGTGTCAAAAGTGATTATACAAAGGGCACAACAAATTGCGCAATGAATATAAACGGGGCCCTGAACACGTGTTCCTTTGGTAACGATATAATGAACTTAAGTTAAAGCGTTTTATTTGAACCTGTGTACACGTCCGTGAAGCGTTTAAAAGTGGTGAAAATTATGTTTAGTGTGTGTCGTTTTTCTATCAGAAGAAATAAAATGAATTAAATCCTTAATTTAGGCATGTTTCCGTAGGTGTTAGGGGGACTAAAGAGCATGTGAAACACGCTTAGCACTCAAGCTCCTTTAGTTAAGCTTATAAAATTAATTACGGAATACAAACATTATAGTATAAAAAAGGTTTATAGTGGGTGATCTTCATAATATAGTTCCATAGTAAGTTCGCTTGTACATTTCGTTTTAATTAGACCTCTTAATCGGGGTATTGCTGTAATTATCGCTCCAAAACCGGACGTGGTTACAAGAAATCTAATCAAATTGTACATTGCTTTGATTTATTACATCGCCAAGCTTAATCGTTCTTCAATACGTCGGCGGTAATCTCGTGGTGATTTTGCCCATATAATTTTGTTTTACTCAACTTGTTTTTAGGTAGCGATACAGGTAAACACATAATGAGTAATTATAATTAGAGACTTTATATATCATACATAAATTCTTTATCTTATTGTTGTGTTCTAACAACTAATTCCCTATCGATGTCTATATTTCTTGATACATATTCTGGCATTATTACAGAGTGATACTAACTTAACATGAAGTGCGTTTGTAGTCTACAGCTCATTTTAGGCCTCACAACCGGCCTACGGGTGTCTCACGCTGAAGTTGGAGGCTTGAAGCTTGCTGCATGTTTTTAAATCCCCTTTAAGGTCATCGACGAGGTTTGACGATTGTTACCTTTCGTTATCTTTATTCTTACATACCCGACGTGCTTCGTCATTTCATCATTGTCTTCGGTTTCGGAGGCTCTTTATTCCCACGTCAGCCAGTCTGTCCTACATATTTGCTCGATATAGGACAGTCGGATAGATAGGAAGTCTGGGACTCCCTCGGCACCTACGAGTACCTATGTACGTCCATCAACACTTGCATTGTATATCTGCTTCATCATTATTTCATCAACCATTCTTTCCACATGCCCGAACCATCGAAGCATTCCCTCTCTTATTTTAACACCGATGCTCTCTTTTGCACAAAGCATTCTTACAATCTGCATTGCGAATTTGTATTGTAATTAAAAAAAGAGAGATAGCTTTTATTAAAAGCATATGACGTTACTAACGGTCCAATTATTTATCACACATACATAATAATACATTATTGCACATGGTCAGTGCACTGCCAATAAATTCGTGTCCTGTCGTGCGATATTTATGTGACAGCTTCGAGCGGGGATGACAAACTGTGCTACACTGAATTGTGGGGTCTATTCTGCGCACCTCAATGTGATTATTTATCAGTCGCGAATCTAACTACATACTTCGTAATGATAATGATAATGATAATGAACAAATAAAAATGACTGACTTAAATTTGCCATTATTACAATTCCCGTTTTATTTAAGTTTCATACAGACCATGGAGTAGGTATTCTTTATTCAAAATGTGAGGATTGCGGATACAGACAAACATTTTAAACTTGACTAGACGACTTAATTATGGCTTGTAGTTGTAAATCTTCATTAGGATATCTTTATTATATTTACATAATAAAATGAATCAAAATACTGTGCGTCATATGATTTGAATGATGTAATGGAAGTTTGGACAGGTATTTTTATTATTAAATTTACCTATTTGACAAAGGACTGAACTTTTAGCTGTATGTTTGATGCAGTGTACCTGGCTGTAAGTAACTATAGGTATACGAAAAACGTTTTTATAATACATATGTGTATTAGTGATAGATGGTGATAGGTAGCAGATATACTCGTAACTCTTCGATCATTTCTTCAATGTAATTTTTCCCTTATAAGCGTTATCTTCATAGCAGCCATCATTCAAATTACCCTCTAAATGTTAATTTCTGGTAATTAATATTATCAAGAACATGTTTCTTGTACAACAATAACTGGTGACAGTCTTATCTCATTTTATTCGAGTTCCATATTAATAAGCAGAGAGATAAACTGTGTCTACATAATACTCGTATTTGAAGCCCATTATGAACAAAGTATAGGAGAAGTTGAAAAGTACATAAATTGTATACCTACGATGTTTTGGTATAATTGTCTATGAGGACTTAGTCAGCACGATCCTTGGCAGATGTTTCTAGACCCTTCACAAACGATTTAAAATTTAAAATAACTTATTTTTATTTATAAAATTGTTATTCGTAAAATTTTGCTGCGACACCTATGTATTTTCGAAAATATGAATAAAAATCCGAAACAAAAATTAAAATAAAATAATTTATTGTCAACGTTTCTCAACTTTTTGTAAATAAAACGGATAATTTGTTTACTTGCTCTTGAATCGGAATTGCTTGTATCAAAGGCGTGCAAAATCTTTTCACCTTCATTATCTTAACAACATATCGTGGATAAGATATAATTATAATGTTATTTACTCGACACTAAACGCGCAAGATTTCTTGTGTATTTCGTAACGAGGCGGCTTTCGCATTCTGTGCGGATTCGTTGCGTGTTTCAATAATTTACATGGAATTCTTGTTTGTCCTTTTTATGTTGACATCGCCAAGAAATCGTCTCCTTTATGTTGTTATGTTTTTATTTTCTCGTTTCAATTACAGTACAAATTTGTAATGCGAATTTTATTTAAATTTATACCTAAAAAATTAAAATGAATGCGCATTATGAAAAGTTAAAAGCAGCCTTTCGAAGAATTTACTTTTTTTTTCAACGCGATAATCGGAAAACATTAAATATAGATTGCTTAATTTTAACATGTAATACGAGGTTTATGATACGCCTGTATGCTGCTGTGCTTATAATCTCGACTACCAACCCATTTATTTCTACCGCAGGTATAATCATCGCATTATTTATCGAATATATGTGGCGTACCGAGAATCGATAATAAAGACGATTAATTTTAATTGTAATTTAATTTAATTTGAGTTACATTTGCATTGCAAATATTTCCTTATTTAAAGTCTTCCTTCGCTGTTGCGAAATAGTTATTTTTATGTTATATTTTAAAATATAATTTACGGTAAAATCAAGATTTCTTTCATGAATTATTATTATTACTATACCTTTGTTTGCAAGCTCAGGAGAAAAAATATATAAATGTCTTTAAACCTGAATTGAATTGATATCCGCAAAAAATATTTCTCAAACGGCGATCCCATGATTATCTTTTAATGGTATCATTAACTTTAATAAATACAGATAAATATTAATATAATAGAGTAGATAAATCGCTAAAGCAGGAATGAATAGATAGACATAGCTGAGAATATTTAAACCTTCCGTTATTGTAGATTTTAATTCCTATATGGAAAATAATATGAAAAAAAAGGTTGTGCATAAATGCTACGATTATTAAAAAGAAATGTTGCAAGATAATATTCTATGTTCGATATTAAAGTGATAGCTAATAGATACTTACTGTGATACATCAAAAAGCTGGAGATGTGAAATTGGCCTTAGGTTATAATCAAGCATCGCAATCTTACGAGCGAATGGTAATTAAGTTACGCTACTTGGCGAGTTGATTCACGCTAGTCTAACATTGATGTACTGTCTCTTTTACTACTGGTACACTGTCAAACATGCTCATTATCGCAGTAAAGCCATACTGCATCATGGCTAATTTTATTTATATGACTTTCTTACTTAAAATTTTGCTGGGAATTTTTTTTCTCCTGATCTATTACAGCCTGAAACGCAAATTTGAAGAACAATGACTAAAAAGTGTCTGTCATGAAATGTATATATGGAGGCACTTTATAATGATTAGAAACGATTAGAATTTAATAGAAATGACGTACCTATTTATTATTGTTTTTATTTACGAAAACTCAAACTTTCGATCCTAAATAACTTAATACAAAATAAACTTACACAAAATATCATGTGAATATCCGTTTATAAGGAGCTGTCAAACGCGTTTGTCTACAAAATTGTCGAATAAAAATTCTATATTACGAGTATTCAACACTGTATCAACACGAGCAAAATCAATTTTTAATTGATTTTAATTTTAACATAACTTTATGTGAATGTGAATGGTGAACCTATTTTTATTAAAAGCAAGTATTTCTAGCTCATTTCCTCTAAGCGTGTGACATCTGTCACAGATCTGACGACAGCCTCCGTCGCGATGAAAACTGGATTCATTATATGTTTAACTTATTCATTTACGTTGAATGTAAGTAAACAGGGACGTACGATATTAAAATGCCGATGGATTTCAACATCTTTTGTTTATTCTTTACTAGCTGTGACCACGGCTTCGCCCGCGTGGAAATTAATGTGTCATATTGTTTTTCCCGCGTTAATACCTACACCGCGGGAATCCTGGAATA
>DWGJ01004999.1:0-10889 GCA_018246895.1 Aspitha aspitha aspitha
TCAGGTCGAACCAAGTGGGCTACGTCAACAGCATATTGGCTTTGCCATTATCAGAAGATGTGAAACTGCTGGTTGACATAGCCCACTTGGTTTTATGTAAAAGTTAATTTAAGTTGTTTGTTATATTTTTTTTCTGTTTTTATCGTTTGTTTTGTCTTACGGGACGATATGGTCGCTCAGCGACAAAGTCCTTCATTAATAAATTTAAAAAAAAAAAAAATTTGTACGGCCGAGGATTGGTCATGATACTTACATAAAGGATCAAGGTGGTGATAGCGCTAGCGTTGCGGGCAAGGATGGCCCAGTGCAGCGCGGTGTTACCGTGCGAGCGGTCCACCGGGTTGGTGGAGGCGCCCAGCGTGATGAGCAGCCGCAGAGGGTCCACGGCCGACACCTTCCAGGCGGCCCACATGAGCGGCGTCATGCCGGCGGCGTCGGGCGCGTCGGGCGGCACGCCGCGCGCCACCAGGTACGCCACCACCGCCGTGTGCCCGAACTGCGCCGCCAGCTGCAGCGCCGCGCACCCCTCCGCGTCCCGCAGCGACGCGTCCGCCCCCGCGCGCATCAGCAGCACGGCCGCCTCCAGGTGTCCTTGGCGCGCCGCCCAGTGCAGCGGCGTAGACATCAGCTCGCCGCCGATGGCATCCACTTTTGCCCCCTTGTCCAGCAGATACTCCATGATCTCCCGTCTAACAAATACTCTCTATTAATACTCCCTCACTAAAGCCATCAACACAATTGAAAAAAGATATAAGACATCCTTGACCTAAGTCATACGTGCTTTGAAAACCATAAGTCACAATCAACATATTCCACACCACGTGAGCACAGATAGCAAACACACTGAACAAAAATTGCTTCTCATATTTATTGGGTAACCATAAACTAGTATCTCCAGTTAAAAAAATTATTGATATCTCACTAATTCTGTTTACATGCTCTAATCAGCTTAACTCTTTTAAAGAACAATTTAATCAGCATATGTAACTAAATGTAGATATGACTATATTAACCAAGGCTACCATACCATAGACACTTGGTGCAACACAGCCATCTGTTGGCTAAATATTCACAGCTTAACCTCTTGGATTTGGAGTAAATTTAAAATGGTAATAGTAAAAACTCTCGATTCATTCCAATACTTTATATATAAAGTACGTTCTCACAATGGGATAAGGCATTGTTTATAAATGAAAAGTTGTAAATAAGATAAGACAAAAAAATTTAAACTGCGGTATTATAAACTAATTATAGTCACAATGAAATCAATTGTTAAGTTTTTAACCTTGTAGCCTACTGATGGGTTGGATTATTGCTAAATCATACTACTATTATCTGATCCATAACTGTGCACAATGAGTTCATAGTTAAATGTTACAAGGATATGTCGTAGACAGATCTTAAAATTGATCGTTTCATGATTTGTTCAACAATTGTAATTGTAAACCGTTTAAATATTACAGCAACAAAATTCATTGTATGTCGCATTATTCATGCCAATATATAAGCAAAATAAGTTAGTCTAATATATCAGCCTATAGACATTTATAGACGGTTCAGATCACAAAACAAAATGTGAATTCTGTTAGGTCTATGGCTTGATATACAACAAAGATATGTAAAATCAGTTGACAGTTTCATGAATTATTCAGAGAAGTAGACGTCACAGAGGTAGCTCACATATTACCTGTTGTTAATAGCGGCCCAGTGTAGCAGCGTGACAGTTTCATGGTCAGGCTGGTTTACGTCCCACCCTGCCTCTACCAGCTCCTTGACACGAGCGAAAGCTCCATACTGAGTCGCCTTTACGATGTCGAAGCCGCTGTAATCGCGTTCGAGCGGCGGCGGCGGCGGCTCGCGCGGCGGCGGCACATCGCCCTCGCGCTGAGCCTTACCGCACTGCCCGCTGGCCGCCGCGCCACACGTACTGTCGTACATGCTCGACGCGCTCCTCAGCACCCACCCATCCTTCTCCACATTATCTTTCCGATTTCGTCACAGAACGGCTTCCTTTTGATACAATTACGCTTTGCTTCCAAATTTATTGATAACGAAATGAGTTTCGTTTCATGTCAAACTCATTTATTGACATTTCCACTGATTTAAATTATAGTGTAGCGTTCAGAAACTCGTCTGTCACTTTGGTTTTGTTATGTCAAAAGTAATAAAATAAAACGTAGTTAGTAAGTGATTGGCATGAAAATAATTTAACCAGGTAGTTATTGTCCTCAAGTTTTATTGACTTGAATATTACTATAGTATTCCAAAGCGTTCCAAAATCATAATAACTATTTTATCACAAATAACAGATACTTTATGTATCATAAATACATATAACACTTGATTGTTTCATTGCAAAGTTAAACATAATTTTCTTACCAAACAAAGACTAAATTAGGTCATTATGAAATAAAATTTACAGTTCTTCTAATAATTTCTAATGCTCTTGCCATAACAATAAAATACCATTTTCGTTCATAAATCATAGAGAAGAATATGAATAAATACTATAGCAATTTTTAAACGACTTCCGTTATTTTAAAATTAAAACCATTCCATACTGAACAAAGTTTTACACGATCTAAGTTTTTTTTAAGTTAAAAATACGGGCAGGCAATATTTTAGGGCAAACTCAGTACTATATCAGCGTACACGACCGATCGACGGACTTGTACCACGGTTAGTACTGGGGTAATTAAAATAAAACTATCCACAGTACTGTACAATGAAAACTTATTTATTCCTTATTAGTTTCCTTTCTTATATGATTCCTATAAAATCTTGCCACCGTGATTCAGCATTGTATCGACAAATTAGTAGCGACATCTAGTTTGTCATTACTGAACCACTTACAAGCTACATTCGCCCACACGCAAGTAGTGCGAACGTCCGACAATAGATGGCGGTTAGACATGCCGCCCACCAAGGACATATTTTGATATGTCCTTCCAACATGACAATTATTATTATTTACAAAAAAAATACGTTTGTATAAAATTAAAGTGTAACAATCAATTTAGCAAACCCAACATACAAAATATTAGTAAACAAACTTTCCGAAGATTAAAGGTTAAAATCATTGGTAATTTATGCATACTTGTTAAGATTAAATCTAATTAAAATATTTTTACAATAAAATGTTTTACAAAATTAACAAACAATAGTTTTCTTCTTAAGTATCCAACGTAAACTAAACATTCAAATGATGATAAATATGACAAATGACAATATGATAACAAAATAAAATGATGAAGGCCCTCTTAATGCAATTATCTAAGCATTCGGTAATATGGACAATTTACAAATAGGCCTTTTAATTGTAGATGCCTTTGTTTTAAGGGTAACTACTCGTGTGAGCCCGTCATTCCCAACATGTTTTTCAACAATTCGTCCCAATAGCCACCTCGCTGGTGGCAAATCATCCTCCTTGACTAAAACAATATCTCCCACACTTGGCTCAACGACTTGATTTGTCCACTTATGTCGTTGGTAAAGCGTACACAGGTACTCGCTTGACCAACGGCGCCAGAAACCTTGCATCATACGCTGGACTAACTGGTATCTTTTCAAGTTAGATATGTTAGTTGCCTCGAAATTGAAATCCGGTACATTGATTAATGGTTCGCCGACCAAAAAATGACCTGGAGTCAAGGCGTCAATCTCGTTTGATTCGCTAAGACGATATAACGGGCGAGAATTTAGGCACGCCTCTATTTGACTCAGAAGGGTCGCCAATTCTTCGTAGGTCAAAGTGGAGTTCCCTATTACTCTTTTTAAGTGGTGCTTGCATGATTTGATGCCGGCTTCCCAGAGACCACCAAAGTTCGGGGCATGAGGAGGAATGTTGTGCCACGTTGTCCCATTATTCGCAAGCGATTCTGCAATATCCTTCGCGATATGGCCCTTTTCGGCATCAAATAAAATCCGCAGTTCTTTAGAAGCACCCTGAAAGTTCGTGCCATTGTCGCTCCATATGTCACTGCAATGCCCACGTCGAGCAACAAATCTTCTGAATGCTGCCAGAAACCCTTGCGTGGTTAAATCACTAACAGCTTCTATGTGAACTGCTTTAGTCACCATGCATACAAACAAACATATGTACCCTTTGTATGAACGATGACCTCTACCCTTTGACGTTCTTATATTTATGGGACCCGCATAATCCACTCCCGTATTTCTAAAAGGTTTGCTCGGTGTCACTCTAACAGATGGTAACTGACCCATCAGCTGGTTTTGAGTAGTGGCGCTATATCGAATGCAAGTGATGCACTTACGAACGTGGGCCTTTACTATAGATTTAGCTCCTATTATATAATACTTGGTACCAAGATAATTCAACATTAATTGAGCGCCACCGTGTAGTGTCTTGTGATGTGCTTCTGCTACAATTAATTCCGTTAAGAATGATTTCCGAGGTATTATTATGGGATGTTTTTGGTCCACATTGACATTTGATTTTCCTAATCTACCGCCCACCCTCAATATCTTGGCAGAGTCTAAATATGGCGTCAGAGAATGAAGTGTACTTTTCTTTGCAACAACACCTTTAGTTTTTAAGGACGATAGTTCAGCTGAAAAGTGTTGTTTCTGACATTGTCTAATGCAAGCCTCCATTGACAATCTTAGTTCATCCGCTGTCAAATATTTATAACCCTTTCTTTCAGGTTTTGGTTTCTTCCAGTCTAAGACACGTCGGCAGAAGGCAACAACTCTTATGAGTTTATTGAGTGAAGAGTACTTGTTCCAAATGAAATTATCTTCCTCCACTGTTGTCACGTTATGTACCCGTATTTGTTCGAGAGTGGTATCCTTGATTATCGGTTTTTTGACAGTAATCTCCGGCTTATGTAGAAAGAGTGGGCCATTAATCCACATTGGCAACTTGACTAGTTCGCTCGGATATAATCCGCGGGATGCGCAATCAGCGGGATTGTCATTCGAAGGAACGTGGTTCCATTGGTGAGGTTCTGTGCTGCATAAAATTTCGGAGACACGATTGGCAATGAATGGTTTCCACCGACTAGGATGGCTGTTTAGCCAAGCTAGAACGATTTCTGAATCAGTCCATGCATGCAGGTGCGTCTTGGGTACATTCAATACGCCAGCAACCTCTGCCAGTAGTTTTCCTAATAAAACTGCTCCACACAATTCCAGCCGAGGAATTGAAATTGTTTTAATTGGAGCAACCTTTGTTCTTGCTGTTAACAATGTGACATGAATGTTTCCTTCAGCATCGACTACGCGCACATATACAACGGCCGCATATGCCATTTTGGAGGCGTCGCAGAAACCGTGTAAGTCGACCCGCTTGTCTCCCTGTTTAAAACCTAGCCAACGGGGAACAGAGAAGTCCCCTAAACGCAACAACTGTTCGCGGTAAGTATTCCATTCATTTAGCATGTCTGGTGAAATTTCCTCGTCCCATCCAATCCCGCTTATCCATAATTTTTGGATAGTAACCTTTGCTATAATAACAACTGGTGCGACCCACCCTAAGGGATCAAACAGGCGTGAAATATCCGATATTATCTTTCTTTTTGTTACAGGTGCATGCAGTTCTTGTAGTTTCACCGAGTACTGGAAGGAGTCGTCGCTACGGTGCCAGGTAAGTCCTAGGGTTTTCATTATATTATCTTCCTTTATTTTTATCTCAGTTTTTGTCCTTTCTTGCTTATTTGCATCTTTTATGCTTTCGAGCAAGTCATTGCTATTGCTCGACCATTTTTGCAATTCAAACCCTGCTTTACTAAGTAGTTCATTCATTTCCTTATAGACTAGTTTTCCTTCCTCAAGACTTTGGACCCCAGTCATTAAGTCGTCGACATAAAAGTGTTTGAGAACTCTTTCAGCTGCCAAGGGATAATATTCACCGTGATCCAACGCTACCTGATGAAGAGTCTTCACAGCCAGATAAGGCGCAGAAGCGGTGCCGAAGGTGACTCTGGTATGTCTATAACTTTGTACTTCACCACTTCTACTATCTCTCCATAGAATTCGCTGACAATCAGCATCTCGATTGTCTATCTCTACTTGCCGATACATTTTCACTATATCAGCAGACAGACAGATTGGCCAACTTCTCCACTGCATTATAGTGTGCCTTAATTCAGATTGCAATGATGGTCCTACAAGCAACTGGTCGTTCAGTGAAAGATTGTTTTTACCTTTGCAGGAGGCATCAAATACAACTCTGACTTTGGTGGACTCTTTATCTTCTCTAATTACAGCGTGGTGGGGTAAGTAGATCGCTCCTTTGTTTTCAATTTCCTGTCCAGGGACCACTTCCATATGGCCCAGGCTCAAATACTCCTTTATAACACTGTTGTATTGCATTTTTAATGTTTCGTCTTTTTCCAACCTAATTTCTAATGACTTAAAACGTTTTTCAGCGATTTCCTTTGAATTCGTTACCTCAGGAAGACCATTCCTGTAAGGAAGACGCACAACGTATCGGCCATTCTCGTTCCTCCGAGTCGTCTCGGCATAATGTTTTTCACATCTTATTTCCTCTTCAGTGAACATTTTTTCTTTAGGATGTGGAAGGTCCGCCTCAATCTCCCAGAATTTTTTCAATAAACTGTCATTGTCCTCTTCGGTGCAGAAATGGACGTTGACACGGTAAGTAGGCTTGGGACCTGTATCAACTACACCTGATAATATCCACCCCAAACTCGTGGCTTGCGCTACTGGAGTTCCGGGAGGACCCTTTCTCAAACCTTCTTTAAGGATTTGGGAATACACTTCAGCGCCCAATAAAAGATCTATCTTATTGGGCGTGCGGTAATCAGGGTCAGCCAGTACCAAATTATCCATTTCTGGCCAACCTTTTGTGCTAATCCGGTTAGATGGTAAATGTGTGGTTATATTCTTTATAACGTAGGCATTTACCAGTATGCTAAATCTATTGTTCGTCCGAGAACGAATCTCTATAGTTACCCTTTCTTTGGACATAAGGGACGTGTTTCTACAAAGTCCTGTTATTTGTATATTACAGTTTGATTTTTTTAATCCCAAATATTGTACTGTAGATTCTGTGACAAATGAAGATTGAGAACCCTGATCCAGTAGTGCGCGGAGATCATATAGTTGTCCGTTTTGGGATACCGCTCTTATCACAGCAGTAGCGAGTAAGACCTCCTTTTGCCCTTTGTCCGTTGAGAAACACGAGACTGAACTTGAGGATTGGGCTGCTGCCTCGTTTGGAGCTGCGACAACGTGTTGTGGTTGTTCCTTCTCAGCATTGCTGTGTGTATTTTTACCACTAGGATGCAGTAAAGAATGGTGGTTTCGCTTGCAAATCCGACACCTGAACTTGCTATGGCAATCTTTGGCCGAGTGATTGTTGCCCATGCAAACGAAACACACATTATTTTCAAGCACGAATTTACGTCTTTCTTCTAGAGGCATCTTCAAGAACTTTTTACAGTACGCTAATTTGTGACCTTCTGAGCAATGTGGACATGTCAAAGTCGCAACGTGTAAAGTTTTAGCGCAACGTGTGTTTCTACTTGTCGTAGTTTCCTTAGTGTTTAGGAATTCATTTGCCCTAAACCTTTGAGTTATAAACTCCTCAAATTCCCTATAAGTTGGCAATTCATTAGTAAATGGTGCCACATGAAATTCCCATTGACGACGTGTTTCCATGTCTAGCTTTAACGTTAGTATGTGAATTATGAGAATATCCCACGTAGTAGTATCGACGCCGATACTATTTAATGTTGACAAACAATCATTAGTAGTATCTAACAATTCCTTTAAGCCCTGCGCTGATTCTACTGTGAGATTCCTTTGGCTCAGTAACCGTCTCAGCACCTGATGCGAGATATATCTTTTGTTGCTGTACCTCTCTGTCAGCAATTCCCAACACCTTTGGAAATTGCAATCTTGTATAGGGATATGTTTCAACAGTTGTTCAGCTTCACCAACCAGCGAGGTCTTCAAATAATGAAGTTTTTGGACATTACTCAAAGCGTTGTTTGTGATTATTAAGCTACTGAATAAATCCTCAAATGATGCCCACTCCGAGTATTTACCTGAAAACTTAGGAATCTCAATTTTTGGCAAACGAACGACATTTTGAGAAGAGGTGCTATTGTCGCCGCTAATGTTTAATCTTTCCGACGTTTGAGAATTGCATTGGGCTAATTTTAATCTAATCTCACATTTAAGATCGAGGTACACCTCTTCTGTTTCATCATACATATCATCTTTGTTGTATTTTAGTTGTTTTAACTCTTCCGTTTTAGATTTTACAGTTAAATTTGTATGACCCTTTACAAACTCTGACCATAACTTATCCAGAGCCTCAAGTCTCCCTTCGAGATACTCTTTGCTTATTCTCTCCTTTGGAGACTTTTTGTAATTTACTAATGCTCTGTTAATCCTTGATTGGATATCAAGTTGTAAATTTACAAGTGATTCCATTGTTAAGTAAATTAGTTTAAGTTAAGCGCAAGTAACAAATGTTCAAAATATTCTAAGTGTTTACTGACTTAGAATAAAACACTTTAATTACAACAAGAAAAACGGCAAAGTGTTTTTTAACTAAAAATTTTCTAAGTGCTACGACGACTTTTATAAACTTAGAAAATCGGGCATGGATTCCCCGTACCAACAGGTTTAGCCACTTAGAATAAAACACTTTAATTATGACACGAAAAATGACAAAGTGTTTTTAAGTTAGAATATTCTAAGTGTTATAACGACTTTAAAGAATTTAGAAAATCGGGCATGGATTCCCCGTACCAACAGGTTTAGCCACTTAGAATAAAACACTTTAATTAGAACACGAAAAATGGCAAAGTGTTTTTTAAGTTAAAATATTCTAAGTGTTATTACGACTTTAAAGAAATTAGAAAATCGGGCATGGATTCCCCGTACCAACAGGTTTAATGAAATTATTCTAAGTCTTATAACTAACATGCACACGAAATAGAAATCTTAAAACTAACACAAGTTAAAAATCACACAATAAAAATTCAAAGTCTTATAACTAGCAAATGCACAGCACACGAAATGATAACTTAAAATCACAACAAAAATAAAAGTTTATGAGCACAAACAAATAAGGTTCAATTTCGCCAAGATTTTTTCATACGAGCACAAGTTTATGAGCACAAACAAATAAGGTTCAATTTCGCCAATATTTTTCACTTCGCTGCATTAAAGAGATGATTTACTCACAGTTTGAACACCAACAAATCACTTATCCTGTTGTTCCCTGCGCCTTGTGACTCCTCGTCACTCCGCGCTCGCCTCCGTGGTCCGACGTTGCAGCAATTTCCGCAACGTTGTGGTCAGCAACACTCCCAGCTGCTTGCCACTCCGTCAATCCGTCAGCCTGACTTTCTCCTCACAAACACTTCACTGATCTCCTTCACTTGAAGGACTGTCGAAGCCTGGTCGATTTACCGTAATCGCCCGGCTCCGTGTTCACGTTAAATGACAGCGTTTCGCCGCCCGTGAACTCACAAAAACTGGCTTAGTTCGGTTCGAAAGAACTAATCCGACTCGACGGACCATGTACACGACCGATCGACGGACTTGTACCACGGCAGTACTGGGGTAATTAAAATGAAACTATCCACAGTACTGTACAAAAAAAGCTTATTTAATCGATATTCAATTTCCATCTTATACAATTCCCACAAAATCTTACCACCGTGATTCAGCATTGTATCGACAAATTTGTAGCGACATCTAGTTTGTCATTGCTGAATCACTTACAAGTACGCTTCGCCTACATGCAAGTAGTGCGACCGTCCGACAATAGATGGCGGTTGAACACCTACTATAACTATACAAACGAGATGTAACAAACAAAAAAATGTGCTCAATTTGAGGGGTTTTCCATAGTCTACCACGCTGACCAAGCGCGGATTGACAGACTTCACACTGTTTAAGAAACATTATATTTTGTAAAATCTCTAAGATATGACGATCTCACGATTCCTTCACCCTTATAGCGAGTTATATATAAATGTTAAGTAATAAAAGACTAAGACTAAGACTAAGACATTTTTTGCACAAACATGGGCACATTTAAAGATGTTATACATAAAATTATTAGATCATTCCATATTTTGCCTTTTACGGCGTACAAATTTAATACACGAATTTATAATTTTACAATATTTACCATTCATTATTTAATTAATTATCTATTGTTGCTTTATTATTTATTACTTAATTTTTAAACTAAAATTAACTTGTATTTAAAATAGACATAGAACCGTTTCTTTAATACAGTTAGTACCCAAAGTTGTACATACTCGTATTATATCAAATTCTCAAGTACACCCGGGGTTTACATCGGCTTTAGTGCAATGTAGACCGTCAGGAAAACACACGTAACAAATCACAGATGCGTGCTAGAATTGAACCCACACCGCCCAGAGCGAGCTGAATTTAAAACAACCAGAACGGTGAAACACTCACTACCATGTTTGTTACATATTTACGTTACATGAATGTTACTTGTCAATTAAAAGCTTCCATACTGTGGAATGACGACAAGTCAAACACCAAAAGCCAACAGACAACCCCATCGCATAACATTACGAACGTAATCATTTTAACATACACATATATAGCTATGTATGTGAACCATGCCAGTGGTAACTTGGCAAGGAACACAACGCGCAATCAAAACACTGAAGCCTGTCCTCCCCATAGGTACGGTTTACGCGAGCTGATAAGATATCCTTTTTTATTTGAAGAGACCCAACGAGCAGGCAGCAGTCACAAGTGGCCGCTGCCCAGGGCCTGATTAACCCTTAGGCTAATTAGGCTGCAGCCTAGGGCGCGAGGATCAGGGGGGCGCGATGAAATCGTATCTTCGCAAGCACTATAAATCTAGTTTAATTACATATACCCTACATATTTCAACT
>DWGJ01005000.1:0-10889 GCA_018246895.1 Aspitha aspitha aspitha
GCAGCCCGTGAAACGGCTAGGTCAGAAACGGCATTCATTGACTTTTAGGCGGTACGAAGTTCGCCGGGTCAGCTAGTTAATTAATAAATTAAGAATTTACAGCGTTTCATGTTTACTTCATATTGTATGACAGTACCCACGTTTGACCAAATAAATGTAACATTTAATTCCCATATTTTGTACAAATCTAACTGCGAGACGAAATAAAATCGTATTGTGTGTTACTACTATAATGCTGTTACTCTATCTTAATGCATTACTATAGCGATAACGAGGGCGCTCCGTTAACGCGGCCAACAGTTTAATGCCGTTTAGTGGTAGCTTCCATATTAGTTAACACGAGATCATTCATATTTAATTTACCGTAGTTCGAGATGAGCGCTTTATTGAAGGCTGTCTTAGATGCCACTAATTTGTCATTATGTTTCCGTACACGATTGGAAAAGCCAGCCATTGACTTAATCCGAACTCCGAAAATCAATCAAAGATATTTCCTAACTCAAGGCTTAAATGGTCATATTTCTGTATTTAAATTTACAGTATATAATTAGCTAAACAAGAAGTAATTGAAAATTTTGTGAATTCAAAAATGAATTAGAATTTATAAAATGTTTATTTAATTGTGTTATAAGTAGGTATAGTGTTTATTATATATTTTACTTGTCCGGATTTTATATTGCAAATTGTAGCATACTTTTGGTTTTTGTAAATCATAATGCATTCTTACCTACGCGTTTTATTTTATAGTAACGGACAAAATGTGGATAGTTACTCAAATAAGCACACAGGCAGACAAACAGAACATAGTCTACTTTAGAGTTCGTCAAAACGTTCCCTAAAGCGCGTGAAATTAGTTACCCGGCACTTAGTCAGTTTGGCGGACTAACTTCTTATACTTGTCCGACATTGGAACGATATAAGGGTTAATGATGATAACAATGAAATAAGTATGAAGGCCACAAATGAGTATAGAGAGTAATGTAAAGTTCAATATTTTGAAATCCATCGATTCTCATACAGTCTGTCGGCTCTAAACCAGATTTAACATCCAGACATACATATGACTAATAGAAAACGTGATATTCGTAACCGTAGCTTGCATGACTTAAAATGTTTTGCATTACATCGCACTAATGCAAATTACAATTTCTAGTTATAACAATCACTACACCGAAATAGTTTAACACAGTACGAATAAAGGCGACTCTGTCGGAAGGTTTGAAAGATTGAGATCATTAGACGAATAACGATTTATTGGTGGACGCCGCACTGGTTATTCAGGTCTAGTCTGCAAACGTGGGAGAAGGTCACTGTCTGTGAAGTCTCGTCTAGCGATTTGAATAATGATAATTCCTAGACGTCTTTTATCAACATTACGTACATTTCACATAAATTTAATGCAAATACCATCACCAAACTACGAAATTATATTTATAGTTATAAGTTATTTTGCAAAATTTAAGTTTTTGCAGACGGTACACGGGTCAATTCTAATTACTTTGGCCATTGCCAGACACAGACAGACGTGCATTTGCATTTTAAATTAGCACTATTTCAAGGTTTTTTTTTCTAGCACAAAATACATATATGTTATAGCAAGTTTAAAATATCTTTCGGTTACCCATTAAGAACTATTATGCCTCTGATTTTATATCAGTCTCATAAATTTTTAGCATTAGAGATTATGGGACTATTGTTTAACATTTTGGAATGGGACAATTTTTTTGTTTCTTTTGTTTTGTATTGTGCAAGGTTAAAATTAGTTGTAATATTTGAAACAGGGTTAAATAAAGTAGGTGTTTATAAAGACTTAATCACATCATATAATACATTCAGTAGCTAATCATAGATAAATGATGTACTTACATACATATGTAGACACACAGACGTTCTCAGTCAACTCCAGAGTATCTGTTAGTAATTCAGAAAGAATAATCATACGTGTTGAAACTATCTAAAAAATGAGTTTATTTAGGTATCTATCAAGGTATCTAGTTGGGAATTCGTTAAAATTATATCGTCACTACAATTTCTAGAAATCTGTATCTGTATGTATCAATATACCTATGATTATTCTATTATCTGCTTACATTTATATAGGTACGTACTTTAGAAAATGTCGAAGTTTTTGGTTTTAAAGATATTTTTTAAACACAGCTAATGAATTTGAAGAATCTAATATCCAGTAAATGATTGCCATTTCAAAGTATATTTATAAAAGAATCATTTCGTTATACGTTTAAAAGGTTGAAATGTTAAAATTTTGTTAACAATTTTATGTTTACTTTAAACTGTTGGACTCCAACATGTACGTACCTACTCCCACTTTTTCCTAGGAAAATAATAGCGTGTTAAGTCAAACTGCAATGTCAAGATACAGTTGATATTTCATTAGAGCATTATTGTAATAACACGGTGGGTCGATGGATTTAACATCCGCGTTGATTGCCGGCGGCTAGCTGTGGGACCCCGTGTAAACATGACCATGTAAAGCGCCGAGCCACGCCGAGCCACGCCGCGCCTCGTGCCTAGTGTTGGGACCCGTGTGTGGGGCCACTACACTCAAACACGCAATCGACATTATTAATAATATTGGGACAAGTTGGACACACACACATGCCCTCACGCATTAACTACAAATTAGCCAAATAAATGCCTCTGTTATGATGCTTGGAAAGTTGGTAAACATAACACATATTATAAGATAATTATTAGATATTTTTATGATATCCAGACAAAGAGTAAACAACCGTGTTTATAACACAAATGCTCGTTCTGGGCGGGAATCGAAACCACGAGCTGCACATAGCACTTTAGTTACTCAATGTTACTCGTAATGCCTACATAGAAGACATTACTTTTATAACTTGTTTATTTTCAAAAGCAATGTATTGTCTCATATAACGTGTCTTATGTGTGTAATTTGTTCAAATAAAAATTATGATATGAAAACATCTGAATGAACATTGTATAGTATTGTTCGAGTAACACCTGTAAGTGTCATTTTATAAGCTTATCAAGCGAGCCGCTTCGAGTTTCCATCTAATGTTACGCAGCCGCGCTGGCTGGGAAGGATTCGTATAAATGTAACACGGCACGTCCGGGCAACGTGACAGAACCAGTTTTCACTGTAAGTTCTACGTTGCTTATACAATACGTATTTGATATAACTTTTATTGTGACCGATATAACATATCCAAACACAGGGCCAAACGTGTGCTAGTCGCACGTCCGTTGAAAAAAGATGCCTTATTTCGTCCTATTTTCGCGTATATGTACCTAACTCTAAATGTAATGTTACCTTAATCCCTAATTTTTCGTGGATTTTATTCTTTTTTCTAAACTTGAGATGCACCGCTTTCTTTTCTATATGTAGGTGTCACGAATTCATACATTTACTGTATGTATCTACTTATAAAAATCTGTAATTACTATGCAACACAATAAAACGATTCAATTTAACAAAATCTATACTGAGAATTGAGATGGTAATATACGAATGTAATATGTACAATACTTAAGGTTTACTTGTATTATTTACTACTTTAATTTGTATTATTTCACATTTGATTATTTTACAAATAGCTTCTTATTGTTGTTATTAGATAGGAAAATTATAATGAGCAAAACGCCCACGTGGGTTTAGTGGCCTGACGCGCGGGAAGAAGCGCGCGTGCACCGTTTTCAGTCAAAAACAACGCCTTGCCACGACTACGATAGTGTAGCCGCGGCCTAACCGCCGCACAGTCTAGTGCACGGCATACAACATCTATGGAGATGAAAACATATCCACGATAAGTAAAACTGATAATTGACATGCCAAGTAACGTACGCCTCCTAAATTCAGTATGCAGAAACATACATGTAACAAATAATATTGTTGTAAAATCGCATTGCTCGGTGAGACTAACAGAAAATCACGAAGTCAACGTTATAATGGCATCCGAGACGAAGGTTGAGTTTCATGGCAAGCCATAGGAACGTATATAGGAAGTAAAGCAGAGTACCTACATATATTCTGGAATTTAAAAATGTTATGCGGTAATAATAAATATGTTGCCAAATCATTCGAATTTAATGAATCAAAATCCTATTTATAAATTTTGTAATTTCACGATTCACATTTGAATCTTATTGATATATTCAATTTTACAAATGTCTTTATTGTATTGACTTGTAGAAATTCAATAAGATTTCATTATATCTCAATAGCTCAACAAACTGAAATAGTCATTCATCGGAATGCTTTTCGTATTTGGTTTATTTTTGCATGGTTTTTTCATCGTCTGCTGTTATTGAATACATTGAAAAGTATATTTTATTTTTATATTGTTGTCGTTTTTTGTTTAATTTAAAAATTGTTCACGAATTTGCTTAACATAAATAATAATGAAATATATTGGCGAGACATTAGAAAGTTCTTATCTGTGCAATTCTTTCTCGCCGGTCGCATTGGAACCAGTTCTGCAGTATGCTAATCTGTGATACAGTTAAGTGTGTTATAAAAATTCTAGTATCCATCCCACTATTATCGATACATTATATAAACGAAATAGCAGACTATAGTGTACATATTTACCATTAAATATTATGTTAAGCTTCAACTGTCGACTTAGTTACGATATAGGTGGTAAGATTGTAAAACTTCCACATCATATTAGGGTATTCTAATTGCGATTTCATCCAAGTAGATGATTCGATTTATGAAGTTTGAAAATATAACAACAATCGATTCACATACATCATACATAGATCAAACGTGCATATATTTAATAAATATGCAATTTTCAAATTCCTTGCTTTCATACACTTATGCTCTTATCAACTTCTAGAGCTACTGTTCGCTGTACATAATATTTATATATCATTTCTGTATGTATGTATGTATCTGTTCTGACTTTCACCAACAAAAAGGCATTCACCATTTGCATGATACGGTACATTTTTCAATTTTTCCAATCTTTAGCAAATGTGTTAATCAGGGAGCGTTGTTCGGAGGAAATCGTATTCTGCTCGATAGATCAGTTTCTAAAGTAGTAAAAGTAGTCAAAAAAAGCATGATGTTCTGGGCATGATAAGTAAATACTGTTTATTTCGTGATTACATCGCTTTTCGACTAGTCAATAAAAGTTGGCAACAATGAATGTTACGCTTGGTCTGTTAGTCATAATCGATCGCCCGATGCGTGTCAAATCGCGGATCGGTGTGCAACTGCATAGTGTTTTTGTTCTAGTGCGGAGGGGGCGTGGCGGGAAAAGTTGCACATTATTTACGACGGCCACGAACCCGATGCGGCGATAAGGCGCGTCGCAGCCGCCGCGTCACGATCGCACTATCTCCCGATGCCGATATTGAGACAGTAATAATAGTATTAAACATCCTCTGCGTACATTCGGTGAGGCTGGAAGCGGAAGTGTCCTAAAAATACACATGGATTTTGAATTGATGGAATGCTAAACATAATCTTAGCCAAAGTAAATACTATCTAGGTACATTCTAAATGTTTTTGATAACGAAGTGTTTGTCTGTTCTTATTTTAATTAATTTGCGTTCTATTGTCCTACTGATAACAGTTTTATCTGGGCCACTTTCACATTAGTTGACATTAGTTACTGCACCTTTTTTATAATGGAATTGTTATTGAAACTTTTTAAATCATTTCAGATTGATTTTTAATCAAACTTCTCAGTATTATATATCGAACTCTCCAAGATTTCATCAATTACTGGTTCAGCACTTACTTCCGGATTTTATCTGAAGACAATTATTAATCGGAGCAAATCTTAATCGAAATGTCATGTAAACTTATATACTTTGTAGAGAACAAATGTACTCAATGATAAAACATTGGGTTTTTACTAGTGGCAAATTGTAATCCCACTTCTTTAGTAAATAGTAAATGGTTTTCCTTTTCCAACTTTTAATTCAAGAAGGTAATTGAAGTGTGTGACTAATTTTAATAGTAGTTAATAGGAGTTACTAGTATTTGGTCTTCCCGTCACGTTTGCGAGCCTGGTGTCCGAGACCCGTGACGGAGCAAGGGTTTGCATACACATCAGTAGCTTCTTGTCAGTATTCCAAGGCGCCACCTCTGTTATATTTAAAAATGAAATTATCTTAGAAATGTCTCTAAGGGGCTCCAGCGCATGACTTCCTTAAATGGACATGCTTGCTACGTGCGTGGTTTATTAGTAATGTTGTAGCAATATTTTCTTATTGTTCCTCATTAATTGATTGTTTATTTTCTAACGTACTATGTTTTTTAATTTTCAGTCGTTGTTGCCGGTTACAATGTGGCCTCAATATTATGTGCTCAATAACTTTCCTTTCTGTTGATTTTGATCTCATTTGATTTTCTTAATCTTCTCTATATAACTAAAACCGACTGCCAGGCGCTCGCATAGCATAGCTCGATCTGCATAGCGGGGGTTGGAGAAGCTTACAAACGTTCCAATCGGTAACTGCGTCAGAGTTCCTTTGCAAATCAAATTATAGCACAAAATTGGCCTATACCAAGAAAAAGGAAAAATAACAATACATAAATAACAATAATTAGCGGCGTGTATGCATGAAGAGAGTAAAAGATGTAGACGAAGCACGGGAGGTTTGTAAAGTCAGAGACTGGGTGCTTTCTGCCTACCCTGTTAGGGACCTGGCGTGATGAGGCAACAACCAATGGCTTTTTAGAGATTCTAACGCAACATTTGTGTAGTGGGTACATATAAATATATGGTGTAAATAGGCGTGTGGCGAATACGGCAGCTGTACCACATTCTAATGCTCTAACACCTTAATGTAATTTTACAGGTCTCCTCACCATTTGAAGTAAAAATTATAATCTATTTCATGTACTTTTTAACGTTAGAGCTGTTAATTACAAATCCTATTATGTGTTTGTGTCTTTCTAATGAATTCGCCACGTGTGAATTTCGGTATATAAACGTCGTGTCACGAAACCGCACGCTAAGTCGTTTTTACTGCGTTACAAAAACGGGCGTGGACCTAATAGAGCGTGTTCCAAGAAAACGTGAGATGTAACAGAACAAAAACTGCGATAAAAATACAATGATTTATACATTGATCATCCGTTTGCGATACTTTTTAAATCAATTAAATAATGAAGTAAGGAAACGATGTATAACATTTTGTCGCAATCCTTGTGACGTCCCAATATTAGCCACGGATCCTTCTCCGCAGCTTTAAAATGTGTAGAATACTAGAGAAGGTAATATTTTCTGGCCATTCCGTCGTTTTTCTTTGACAGCGTGATTAAGTCGCCCAAACATGTAACCCTTATGAAAAAGTCATATTCTTAAAAGTCGACTGCGCCCAGCGCCATCTGACGTCCTGACCACTAGCAATCTACCACCGGGTTCGGACAGAATTTATTAATGCATAATCTTTATAGTAACAATATAATGTTTGGTTAAAATCGCTACACCCTCCAATATGCACAGTCACAGTGTATAATATACCCAATCACACAGTATGCTTATTCTCGCTGTTTGCCTTTTTTGGTAATTCATAAAATAGGACCAAACATAACTACTAATAACAATTGAATAAGGTTAAAATATTATAACTCCTTACTGCGCGTTGACTTACAGGTATTTTACCACCTCTGGATTTGAGTAGCTTCCCAATTATAGTTCCTTTATGGTTTATTTCATACACATGTTTCTTACAATTATTACATTATGTTTATAAAAATGACATTAAGAAGGGTTTAATGTTATCTTTATACATTGATGTAATATGTAATTTCTCCAACACTTCAGATTTAGACGAACAAGTTTATTTCTCCGTCGATTCCTTACCTTGTACATGTTATCTTAAGCGGCGTTGTACAGCGCGATGCAGTCGTCAAGCGAGGATTTGTTGTCCTAGTTCAAACATCCATACAATTTGGTAATGTAATGACTTGCATTATAAATATGTATAAATGAAAGAACTGGAACACAATAAATTGAACGCTACATACTTAATGTAAAATTAAAATGATATAGACATAGTGCCTATTTAATTATAGATATGATTTATTAAAACTGCTACATATATAGAATTTATCTTAATTACGGATTTATTTAAAATCATAAATAAACAAGTAGCTATATTAAATTACAATTACAAAGGACTAGGTCCTGAGACTGGTAAAATAATCCCTCTACGCTTTTTTGGTGATTTGAACGGATTTGGTGATTAGTTATACAATGTTCTTTATTATGTGTAGTAACTTCAAGAAATTAACATATTTGAATCGCGCTTCCTCGTGTTGGTTACTGCCCTTATGTAGACAGGTGACGTGGTCTACTCTTGGCTACACCATGGGCGCTCTGCCACGGCTATCGATCTTCTCCACCATGACAAACCGAAAACCATATCTGGAAGTAAAGGGTATTTAATAATTCTTCTATAATAAGTTCTTTTATAGAGATTTTAAAACCGGAAGAAGTAATGCAATTAGTTCAAAAATTGTTTTAAAAAATTTATGTATGACAAATTAATGATTAATCGGGCACAAAAAGTTGTATAATGAAATGTTTACAGGTATACTATGTTGTAGGGGGTAAAAGTAAGTAAATTAACATGCGTTGAAACGAAAGGAAATACAGTTTGTAGTCAGAAAACGTTGACAGATTGTTGTTATCTTTTCGTGTCTGATTAATTATATACATATAATATATGTACGTAAAGCAACAGCCGCCAATTGGTCCACTGGTGGCATTCAGTGCAAATATAATACACCGCCTCACAAGTATTAGCTAACTATGCCATGTTCAGCACTTTTGACTTATTTGTTGCATTTACCATTATTGTCTTTAATACATATTTTATTGAAGTCGTACTCCACGATAAACATGTATGTATTAATTATAATCAGATGCGAAATACTTCTCAGTAATTTAAATATAAAGTAGGTGTAACATTTTTTATTTATGCAACCAGTGGTTTGACTGGTTATGTGGATGACAAAAAATCTTGCAAGGACGTCTAGGTTTACATGAATAAATTCTAAAAGTAGCTACAAATAAATAGAAGACCTTCCTAGTGAGTTCTCTGCGAGCTGCGACGTAGACGCCATCTGTTGTAATGCTACAAAAACTTTGAGCAACTGCGCGCTACGAGAGTGTTCCTATTAGTTACGCATCTTGTCTTCCTCGTGAATACTTTTGGTTAGGGGACGTTTTTATTATAGTTAAGGTAAAAAGTATTGTGGTAAGGTTTAAGTATCGTCGCTAAAACTGGAGTCTTAGACCGGTACTACGAAGGCCGTGACTGTGGCGCTGTTGGCGGCGAACTGCGCTTCGCCTGAAATTTGTCTAGTGTCTGTTACGTAACTGCCGCCGGCGGGGCCGATTGATCAACCCTAAATTAGTAGATGCGGGGGCCACGCGGTGCGCGGGGAGACTTACGGCAAACTAGGTTGGCCGCGGAAGCACACTAACCCCTAGAAAACTAGGGGTGCGAAACTCCTCCCCCTTTTCTGGTCACGAGAGCACAGCGATTGGTCCGCGCGTGCAACCGCTCGCCCCTCACCCAGATTACAATCGGTGGGGTGCGCTCATAGAAATAGTACTATGTACTATTTTATCTACATATGTATTCTATGAGTACATAATATATGGTCAACCCTCAATTCGTGACATTGAAAGCGCACCCCGATGACACTGGGTCGTCCTAATGGGTGAGCGTTAGAACATATTCGATCTAATTTTATTTATTGTTGCCAAGTAGATAAATACATTATTTACCAATATTGTCAAGGAGATTGACCAAGCATGGGGAGAAATACCCATAAATATGTGTTTGTGTTTAATCGTTCCCTTCCATTTAATGTATTTACAATTTATAAAACGACCTTTTGCAAGCAACCTGAACAGGTCACCTAAATACTGGTACTCACATATTTATGTTATTTTATTTTTACTTATGATATTGCGAAGAACAGATCAAAATTAATTTAAAACAGTATTTGAATATTCTGTTTTGCTAATACATTACATACTAACTACTAAATATGTATATTATTATTGTAACTCATGAATCTGACTATGTCTACATTTCGCATAGTTTTGTTTATAACGCAAAAACAACAAATTCGTAGAAACCTATTGATTTTAGGTTACATCATGTTACACAACTTTTTCCTACTAACAAAATGTAATTTTTTTACCGAATTAAAATACTGTATTAAATTATATCATGAATTTAATTAGCGTTGATTTTATGATACAGTCTACTGTAATATGTGAGAATGATTACATTACATTTAAAATCTTGACTGTGATTTAATGTTTTAAGAATTCTCTTTAAAATTAGTTACGCATTTATGATTTTGATGTTAAGGTGAAAAAACTTTTCTAACTTCACTTTTTTATCATCGTTAACATAACCGGTTTGTTGGTCGACTTCCACAGCGTAATTTAAATTTTTTTTTATTTGAAGAGAATAGGAAACGAGCAGGCAGCAGTTAAAGAATTTAAAGTTTCCTTCAATTTAAAGCGGACTGTTTCGCCTTGTGGATAAAATTAGCTGTACCCAATCGGATATGTAATAAGATAATTGGTTTATATTTTATTTGTCTTCACTTAGCATTAAAGAAGCCAGTACGGAAACGTAATACTTGTGGTTGCTAGCAGAGCTAAAGAATTAATCGCTTGATAGGGCTTTGAAGGCAGCCAACATTGGAACTTGTAGTGTAGGGATGTATGTTCAAGAGATAGATATGACTAAAAGATGACTCAACAGTAGATAACATTATATACGCTGGCTCCGTCCCACATTTCGGCGACCAAGGGGCGTGCGGTTGCTGCGGCTGAGTCCGCTAAGCGGCGCAAATATGCTGCTCTAGAAGAGAGTTGCATATTTGTGCCGTTTGGTATAGAGAC
>DWGJ01005001.1:0-10889 GCA_018246895.1 Aspitha aspitha aspitha
AGACTAAAATATAACGGAAGTGGGTAACGGAAGTCGTATTCACAAGCAAGCGAATAGTGTATAATTAAAAAAAAAATCTTTTGGCAAATTATGTTGCTTCTATATTATCCGATGGAACTTCGTTCCTACCTGGTGTCCTATGACACCAATAAATAAATAAATAACTGGGGACAATTCCACACTCGGCTGTCTGATCCCAAATTAGGCAATTTAATCATTTGATTCTTGTATATTTGTTGTTTGTTTTATATACATTTTTTTCTTTTATTGTTATTTTTTTTCCTTTGTATTTTTGTATGTTTCTGTGGTCGGATCAATAGTGTTCTTATTCTTATTCTTATTCTTAAGGTGCCGGTGTCGGTTCCCGTCCCGTACCCAGTGACGGTGGAGCGGCAGGTGCCGGTAGACCGGCCCGTGTACATCGACCGTCAAGTGGCGGTCCCCCACCCGGTGTACGTCGACCGTCCGGTCAACGTACCCGTGCCGGTGCACGTAGACCGGCCCGTGGCGGTGCCGCAGCCCGTGATCGTGGAACGGAAGGTACCGGTGGCCGCAGTGGCCGCGGTGCCAGCGGTGTCAGCTGTAGCCGCCGGCCCGGCTGTCGGCTCTGGCTACGGCATCTCTGGCTCTGGCATCGGAGGCGGCTACGCCGTCGGCGGTCTCGGCGGTCTCGGCGGCTACGGCGGCTACGGCTATACCGGCCATTCCCTCGGCGGCTATTCCAACCACTACTCCACCTACACTAGCCATTAAGGATATGAAATGGATTTCATTTCGCGTTATGTACGTACAAGTTGATTTTAATGTGGACTATAACGATTGAAGACAGGTTTGAGTAATGTATGAAAATTGTATTTATACTAATAACTGGCTCTTTGTATTTTAGGAATGGTCTAAGGATGAATTAAATGTTATCACAAAATGGGTTTCGAGTTTTAAATTGAATGATTTTTTGCAATGTGTACAATGTTAAAGCAAATTCTGTACATGTAGAATTTGTTAATTCTAAATGTATAATAAATGCTTATATACAGTATATATATAAATATATGTTGAACCGAAAACATCTTTATTTTTTATCACGGCAGCATTTACGGCTATGTACAGAAATACCTCAGGAAAATACTGAAATATTTTTAAGTATCGAGAAGGAATATAGGGGAAGTTACGGCGCGTCAAACGAAGACTTCTTTCGTCCCTGACTCTTAAATATGGGCTACAAATATGTTTTAGCTATTACGTTGGTATTTCTGATATTATGATACAAAAATTAGCTATTACGTTGGTATTTCTAATATTAAACGCTTAATTACAATCTGAATTATATTTTTAAGATATACATATGTACGTACACGTTAATGTGTTAAATATTCAGTTCGTATTTCTGTCCCTCTCTACTCTATTTCGAATAAAGTTATTTAATTTAACACATGAGAGATCTGCATTTGTTTAATACGCAAATTGGTCATTTTCTCATCTCAGTTTCATTTAGTTTTGTTATTATTCTATTCACTTCAATGCATAAATTTTGTACCACACAATACAACAAATAATAATTATTAAGAAAATCAATCTTTAATGTACAATATAGATCTAATAAATAATGAACAAACACATATTTCAAGTGCCAGGGACACACCAAAATAGGTGCACAAACAACAATACATAAAAGGAACATTCGTTAATACTGATCTATTAATAATAAGGAACGCTAATTAATACTGGTATCAATACGAAAGTTAGCCTACATAGAAAAAGTATTCAAAAGATGACGCATTTTTTCTTCGGGTTCATTGGTGAGCCGGCGGGGCATCCCCACACTCTGGCGAAGTCTTCGTTGTTCTGTAGGGAGCCTCGCGGCCGGTACCGCTGCGGTGAATGCTCATCATCCAGCTCGACTCGCAGCGCATCCACCGTTGACACACCGCACCACAGCTGAAATGCCAAATCATCATCAAGACAAGACGAAACAAACATAAAGACTAGGACAGGACAAGACAAAGACATTTATTTCACAAATATTAAAATTAAAGATGTTACAGAATTGTTAGTTCAATCCGTATTTTGCCTTTTGCGGCTTACAAATATAAAAAGGGTTTACAGCTTTACAGACAACACGTTTCAATACTCATAACCCTCAACGTTCAATCTATTTAGAGCTTCACTATAATCCCAAATTTCCTATCAATTTCCCGACTGGTCCTGTATTTCGACACACAATCAACTATCTCGAATCCTCTCATTCTTAAATCAAAGTCACGTCGAAATAATTACGAACTGTAATGGTTAAACTCATGTCAGAAAAATCTCTGCATCTGCCGATTGCACTTATCCCGTTGGTTTGAAATGAGTTTTTTAAGCCAAGAAGGCTATAATATGGACCTAATTAATTTTGGCAGCCACAACATTTGTGTTGTTTATGATTAAAAATATGTTCTTAATTCGAATTAGAATTTAGTGATCATAGAAATAGATGGGTCCCTGCTTAGTTAATTTCATACAACAGCTTACATTTCCATAAGATAAAAAGAACAATTGTTCTGTTGTCATATCTTCGAAGCCTGGCAAACTGGCTTCCGGGCCAACCTTCCGCAGATGTTCTTTCAATGCCGCTAGTGCTTCCCTGACACCGCCATTGTCAGCAATATTCTCACCGAGAGTCTTTTTACCATCTAGCTGTAAAATTTCCATTACACAATAAGTGCGATCTTAGAAGCGCATCGAAAATAGACATTTATCCTTGTAACTTTATCGTCACAAAATCAAATGTAATCTACATGTTATTTGAAACATATTTTGAAAATAAACAAAACAAAGATACAATTATCAAATACTATACTAACATATTCGTCTAACTCAGGAACGTAGTACGAAGAATATTGATCGACAAAGCATTGCGTCATGTTCACAAATGCCTCTATAGTACCATTTGTCCACCAAGGCAGAAGATTTCCATTTTTATCAAACTGGCGACCTATAATGCGAAAAGTACAAATTGTGACATAAAAATAAAATATTACTTCCAAAAAAGTGGAGAAAGTAGAGTCTTTTAAGTCTTTCTATGCATTAGTGCTTTTAAATTGTCATTTCAAGTAGGCTTTTTTTATTCATGGTTAATTCAAAGACCTGACCGGGATTTGAAAACTAATTAGATTTCTTACCAAAGTTATCAAAGCCGTGTGTAATTTCGTGTCCAAGGACACTTCCCAACGAACCGTAGTTAAGAGAACTGTAGATAAAAATGTGATAAAAATATGAAATTGTAATAACGTAATCCATATTTTGTATCATTTTATCATTGTAGAGATACTTACTCAAGTCCCAAATCGAAAAACGGATGTTGCAACATCACTAGAGGTACGGCTGCGTCCAAAATTATTCAAATGTGATGTCAAAATGTCGTTTTAATCAGTTTATTTTAGCTTACATTTTTTTTGAAATTTGACTCTAAATTGTCTGTCTTACTTACTAATAGTATTTTCTTGAAAAGTGTGATAGGCATTCACTTCAGTGGGATCGATAGCCCAAGTAAAATTATGCCCCTCGCGAAATTTATTAAGTGCTTTTCTAATTTTAACTTGCACAATATTGATCATGTTTTCCAAATGTGTTCCAGTATTCACTTTAATGCCATGATAATACTGTTCTAATTTCCCATCTTCCAGAAGCCAATCGGGGAATCCTACCAATGTCTTCATGAGTATTATTTTTTCATATGTCGCTAACTTTGTGTCATCATCCATCCACTTAGTTTTGCCTACTAGCCGAGCTAGAGAGTTTTTCAACTCGTCAAGCATTGTGTGTATCTAGAAAGGATAATTTTAGTTTTGTTATACAAAAGTTATTAAACACTTCCTAATTGGTTAGATTTGCAACAAATGATTATATTTGAAAACTTGCGTTAGTCAGATACATTGGTTTAAATTAGCCACGAATATGTGCATATTGGCTCTCAATGTGTGAGTTTGTTATGATTATGAATTTTACGTTATAACTAGCCTTAGGTTTTGTAACGTTTATAAAATATGGATCAGCAATGGCGTAAGATACCGCCATGCCAAGCATGCTGTTCACAGTGATCGCACATTCCTGGCCTCGAGCTGGTACTGTCGTCATCTTGTTTGGGTGCAAGTGTTCGTAAGCTCTGTTGAATAGAGCTCGTATTTCCGTTGTCGTATGGACTGCCATTACTTCTGTTACCTTTAAATAAACAGGTAAGTTTACTACATAGCTGATTGTTATTATCATATTATATTATTCATATTATACTATTCATGCATTAGGAGAATTCATGCTTAACAAAAACTTTAAAGACGAGAAAATAATTAAGGTTTTACAAGTATTAGAGATATCGTAGGTGATGTTGTATAAGGAAGTAATTTGATTGTTTACTCCTATTTTATATCCTGGCCTGTCCTTTTGTATAATATACATTGCATACGTAATAATAAAGTCATTCTGACCTTAATCCACATATATAATTCTACAGTCACAGGAGGCATCTTGGATATTATAGTTGCCATTAAAGACATATATTTCAAATCAGGCTCCGAGACCAATATCTTATCTTTCTCGTAATCTAATACCACTTCGCTGATGTTGAAAACTCCGTCTAAATATCTCTTCCAAATTGGCATAGCTGTGCCATTATTGCTTTCCACAATCATATCCGTATGAGTCTGTAACTCGTCTACTGTATATTCAGGTATGCTTGGCAACAAATCTACGTCGGAATTGGTTTCGTTACTGTTTTCTATCTGAAAGGTAGGAGAAAAAGTGATAATTTCTTGACACATTCGACTAGTTGGTTTAGTGAGAACCTGTACTATATTAACTAGGTAGTTTATACAAATAATTTCACACCTAGACCGCTAAAAAGAGTTGAACGTACAGCCTCACGCTCATTAAGTATCATTACTGACTGGACAAACTTTTCAGTTTTGTTGTTCAAAATATTCGTGTACATATTTTTTTCAGAAACTTGGAAAGATCGGTGATTATAGATATAACAAAATTACCTCATAAAGATCATTATCAATACTGTAATATTCATTTGCGGCTAAAAAAATTCTTTGATCCAATTCCACTTCACTTAGGCTAGTGTTCTTGGTTCCACCTGCTTCCAATATGAATAGTTTTATCAATTCTGCATAAAATAACTTGTACACTTGAGCATATTTCTCGTTATTATCACCAACAGCTTTGTGCTTTGCTTTATTCAAAAGGAAATTAGATTGTAGGGATTCGAATCCGTTAGGAACACGCCATTCATGACGACGATTTTCATTGTGACTACTGAAAAATGATACAATAAAACATATAATTTTGCTTTATTTTTATGAACGGCGTTCATTAGGTGAAATCGTTACCTAGGAAAAGGGTTAGTCGTTTCTGGGGATCCCATAAACAGTCTGTAAACAGACGAATTTTTAGGATCGGTGAACAAATCGAAGCCTATTAAAACATCCATGCCCAACTGAATTTTAATTTTTATTACGGTTTCAAGCCAGTTGAATGTGTAGGTAGAATAATCAAAGTTCTCAGTGACATTAATGTAAGTTGGGTACGAAGGAAGCCCAAGAGATTTCAGCACTTTAAATACTGGTTTTAATCCACGTTTGTCTATTGTCTCTGAAATTATGAAACATGATCCATTTAACGACGCATTAGCAGTCCCATCTTCCATTGAGCATTAAGGTTTTCAAATGTCGTATACGACCGTATAAACAACAACTTTCTTATGTATGTAGACTTCCATTGAGAATAATTTGGCATTTTTATTATTAAGTATATTAATCTGGATATTAATTTTGGGAGTTTGCTCATTTAAAAGTCACATGCTTAATTAGAAATGTGACATTTGTTGAACCTTTTGACAATATGTTCATTACGAAAATTTCCAAATGTTTGAACCGTATTAATTTACGAGATCTTCCATTTTATGAGCTCAAAATGATTACAAATCAACATAAACAAACTTCTATAGTGACAATGTACATACAGTATTCCTTAATACTTCCAACCAACTTGCAGGAAAGGTGCGCTATGTAAGCAAAACAGCAATCTACCTGACTTACCGGTGTCAATACATGCTGCATACATATCGTTCGCCTGCTGAACGGGTAGAGGCTGATGCGAGGAGTTCTTCCCCAGGAAATCCCTTACGGCCGCGTATACTTTATTCTGCTTGTCCCGGAACCAGTCATACGAACGGTATGCATCCGGACGCGGATGGTCTTCAGCCCATTTGCCGCATACATACTATAGAAAGAGACAGACGCTGTAAACTATGTCTGCTACTGAAGACGAATCTCTGAATGCATGTGAAGGAGGCCCGGAATATTAATACCAGAGGTGACCGTCTCAGTCCTCAAGATTGGCAACGCATTTGTGATCGACTTCTGATAAGATCAGCCCTAACCCTAGATTAGGAGTTGGTTGCAGATGTCCATAGGCGGCAGCGGCCGCTTGTGACGGCTGCCGGCTCGTTTGCTACTCTATTCATGTAAAAAAAGACATTTACCAGCTTTTTGTGGTGAGACGCCTTTCCTTCTTAAAAAAGAACAGAAGGAGATAAATGCATACCTGGTAGAAGTCCCGGCACGGATCTACTGTCTTGTCCATGGATAGAGCGAGACTTGCAGCGGATCGCAGACATTCTTTGCTCTCACATATATTAGACGGCTTATTTAATTTCTGTTTTACGTCTAAAAAGAAGGTATAATTTCCGATATGAATATTCTTTGTTGTTGTTAGAAATGACTACGTTTCTATATTCCATCTTAGTTCTAAAAATTTGCATTCATCTACCACCCTGATTTAAAGCGGAAATTCAAATATATGCACTAAGCAGATTGTAGACCGGTTTGCTAAAGATTATCTCCCTTAAGGTTAGATTTTTTGTGATTTAATTTTAGACACTTAGAGAAATGTTTTTTAAAACTAGCGAAGCATTGTTTCAAAAAATACTCAAACAACAAACATATAAGGTACTTGTGGGCGTCCCACAAATATTTGTGCTATTAACAATCGAAGCCTTTGTAAAGATCCGGGAGCAGTTTTCAGCCTTACCAGGATTTCTGAGCGAGTGCTGTGACCAGCCGTGGGCAAATGGGTTGCAGTGAAATACAAAGAATACTTACACAAAACTGACATTGCTACAGCTAGCGCAAATAATATTAAATATAATAATATTACGAAAACTATAAGCAATTTGTATCTGTGTTTTCTTCGAAACCTGAAAATAAAAGCACAATAGTAATCAGTGATTACTAATCACATTTATTGCGTTGATATACGAATAATATTGTACTGATGAAATGTTTCTTCTTCTTCATATTCTGACATATAATAATGTGAAAAGTCTTATTTTAATTCTAAATCTAATTTTATCCCTTTTCATTAGAACTTAAGCTATAATTTTTCTATCTAACTTCTAACTATAAGTCCTCTAACTATAAGTAGAGACCGCAGCAGTGAAAACTATAAGAAGACACGAAACAAATCAGGCACGACAAGGGTTAGTCGTTGTAAGGTGAATCTAAGATTACCTCGCTGTTCTAGAACCGACGGCTATTAAGTACCCCGATTCCCGCAACTCGTTGCCATTCTTTAACGGAGGTGTAGAGATGGTCCCACTGGCAGCGCCTGTGAATTTATCACGATGATAAAATATCCGTTAGGAGTCAAATTTGTTCTCATCAACAATTTTTGCCAATGATCTGTTTTTTACTAGTCTTAGCTAAGAATGGAGGGTTAACACAACTGTTTATTACACGTAAGAGAAGGAATTAAAAAAAAACCAGTTCATTCGCACACACATTGATAATTTTTTGATTCAGCCAAAGTTTTGATAATAATGATAAAAGAAATAAAACATTACTAAATATATAGCAAGTACAACAATATACATAAATACGTACTGAAATGTAGTAAAATATACGATAATCTGTACAGATATTTTTCTACTAACAAGACTTTTTCAGTTAATAATTGACAGTTTGAGGTCATTGACATTCCTATTCTTATTTCGATTGGGTGATGGTATAATAACAATAATCTTGTACATTAATTATTGTTTTGTACGTTCCCATTTTTTCAAATCACATGTTATCTATGTTAAATTCAAATGATGTTGTTTCAATATCAACACACAAATCATTCTTAAGCTTGGTACGTAAAGTCGTGTTGAGCCTCCGTTAGTTTTGCTTGTTTCAGGCGCACTTCCGTCCATTTATCAAGATACCGTGACGGTCGTTCCAGGTATGATGCTATGTTCGTTTTAGTTATTTAACAACTCTTTCTTGCAAGTAGTAGTAGTAAACAATATAAAGGTTGAATAAACAAAGTAGGTATAGATTAAAACGCATTGTTAATGTATGCAGGAAATGATCATATTACACATTTTATTTCGATTATTACGATGCATTAAATTACAAAGTAACCTTAATTCAATTCAGATTAGCCTACAGTACCAGCTATTGTGGAACTTTCTGAATAGGAGTAAATTATAAAGCAATTATTCTGGTAAGTTTTTGAAAATCGTACTATTGAAAATGAATTACAGATAAGTTAATGCAAAAGTTTGGTTTTGATTACCTGTTTTTTTACTTAACATTAGCTTTATATTCTATTTGTCTATTGATATAAAAATTAAAGTAATAATGTAAAATTAATTACTAATGAAATGTAGAAAAAATATTTTGTTTCATTGCAAAAATAAATTTTAGAATGCATTTAATATTTTGATGTAAAGCTTAATTTATAATTTATTTATAGTTAATATAAATACAATGTATATTTTATCTAATACAGAATAGTAAACGTCACAGATAATAAATACAACGGAGAGGAAATTTATGTTGCTTCAATTTGCGCAAGATGCGATATATAACATATGACTTTAACCAAGTTCTTTAAACGTCACTTTTTGGGAGGCTATGGAGTGGAGTGCTAGCGGGTGATTTTGTTTTTCCAAATAAACGCAAAAGTACTGATTTAAACTTATCTTTAAATCTCTGGAGGAGACTGCAAGAATTTAGATAGTATAACACTAAATTGTCCTTTTACGATATTTCAATGGCGTAAATTCCCGGAAATTAGCACTTTACTTACGAGTGACTGTTGGGCCCATAACATTTTCTTCTTCTGTCCGCCACGCGTTCATCTTAACGGACCATTGTAAAACATTTATACATAAAAACATACATTATAATAATATTAAGCAAATACATTCACGTGTATATAACTTTTATCTTTTTTAGACACAACTTTTATTATTTTTTAATTGTTATACAACTTTTATACTGTAATGTTTTGTGAGCACTGCGAAGTTGGTTCTGATGTGTCTCTTGCAAAGGTATTTGAGCCACTGAAACTTTGTGGTGTACTGAAACGCCATAGTTTTTGTACGGTCACCATGACTTGGTGGTTCATCGGACAGTTCCTGCGATTGACCTTGTCAATAATTTGACGGTTTAACGGCGTGTTAGGCTTCAAACGCTAGACCCATGTGTAGTCTGTTTCAGGACATTTTTGTTTATTTATTTATATACACACCAACAACATAGCAACTAAGCTAAAGTTCTAAGGACAGCTGACAGGTGTGTACGTCATATATAGGCTCGAACAACATTATCATGTTACAGGCTTTGTTACATGTTTATAAAAAGTATGTAAAATGCAAAGCAAATTATTTAAAAAACCATAGGTATATCGTGCAAAATTGTACCAAAGAAGAGAGAAAAAAATTTGCTGATACCTACGCTAGGACATTTACAAGAACAATTTTAATAAAACGGCGTAACTATATTACCCACCAATACAAAACCATTGGCACCCTAAGGTAGATCCGATTCATAGGATAGTGGTTGCGCTGATGTGCGTCCCGACACGCGAGCTAGTGATGTACCGCTGCGGCTCGATATCGATTCAACAAACCGTTCAACCGTAAATTTACGACGCGTTGGCATTCGCTACATCGCGCGTCGCGTTTTCGCATCATATTTCGCGTTAAATTGAGGAAACGTGCAATTTAAAGTTGTTACTAGCTTTACGGCGAATATTTTTACGCAATCGACGTTAATAAGCTAAACAGTATTTGTTCCGTGTTATAAACCTTTTGTAAGTAATCTGTTATTAGTTGTAGCCGAATCAATGCTTATCAGACGAATTGGTTAAACTTGCGATATATTGTGTGCTCAATGTAGAATCAGTACAAAAAGTATGATCAAAAGTTAAAGGTGTTATTGTAGAATTATAGCAGTATAGAATTGTACTATATATAATTTGAAAAACAAGGGATAGTTTCTTTTAGGATACGAGTTAAGATGACAAGAACCAAAATTGGATTAGAAATTCTTGTTACAGGTTGTAATTGTTATAAATTGTAAGTGTTAAGCATTATTTTTTTATTAATCATTTAATTAATTTGTTTTTAGTTATTTCTTAGGCAAGCGTGCTTACATTGTGAGCTACATCTTCGTTTACCATCAGGCGAGTTATCAGCCAAACGCTCGTCTATCAACAATTGAAAAAAGCTCGCTTCTTATTGAACATTGTACCAAGCACGCATCACTAATGCGAGATCGATAGTAATTAGATGAATATTTCATTGAATCGGTTATAGTTTTTCGTGATTATATATTCAGAATAATGACACAGTACGTAGGTTTTGGGCGACCCAATTGTGTTTTAATTGATATTGTTGAAATAATAATGTATCTGTCAGACTGTAAAAGATGATACATTTAACAAAACTAGTGGTCGCCTACTGGTCGAAATTCGACCATAATAAAAAATAATTCTTTGACATTTGGACTTTTTGTTTGACATTGACAACCAGAATGTAAACAATGAACGTTGTATGTGTGTGTCAAATGAGTGTGTCA
>DWGJ01005002.1:0-10887 GCA_018246895.1 Aspitha aspitha aspitha
CACGCACAGACACACCACCCACCAACCCACAGACATCACCCACCATCCTGCACACAACAGGCGCGCACGCATGCCCGCACGCACGCACAAACACACCACCGACCAACTCAAACACAGCAAAGTATTACGATAAAACTTACATCTGCCTTCCACGAGCTAGGATTATGGCCTAGTGTGCATGGCAAAAATTAATCTGATGCGGATAGGTAAATGTAAGTATGTAACTGAAAATAAAGAATATTGTTTAATGTTGATAAATTTACAGCCGGTTTCTGAAACGCATGTCAAATCAAAAATCAAAAATATGTCAAATCTCATGTCAAGCATTGAGGTTTGATACATTTTTATTCGATTTTTGATTTGACATGCGTTTTAGAAACTGGCTGTAAGTTCTGTGTGGAGTAACTGATTTGCGAAGCTTATGTACACTTGACTGAATTGAAATTATTAAAAAATCCCAAACGCAGATTTATCCAATAGAAAGTTTTAAACAACCACAAAATATTACGAGGAAGTAAGGAATGGACATAATACCTATTGGTGAATGTACTGCTATTTTCATGAATGAACATGATCTGTTTATCGAATTGTGCGTATTTCCTTCCACTTAAAGATACTTAATTAACATATGTACATAACTGTCGCTATTAGAATAAAAACTCAACCGAATTGCAAAAAAAGCCATAAATAAATTATATTACCCAATTTATTCATAAGATATACATAGAAAAACTATTACTTCAAATAAACTATGGAAAAACAAAACGTTTGCGACTTTTAAATGAAATTATTGAAATTTTAAACTCATCAAAAGGATAATGTTCCAAATTTAATCTAGCACTACAAAAAACAAAGTAACGATGATTGGAATTGAATAAAATTAAATAAATTAATGGAAAAAAAGGTTAAAGTAAATTCTTGGGGTTATTTTACGGCCAAAAATACTTATTAATTATACGTCCCATTAAATGGATGACAATAGCATACTTATTTGTGCGTATTATCCTTTCCTAACCTAATCGTACCTAAAGTTAATACTAACAATAATGGAGAACAAAATCCTCAAAACTATGATAGATGTACTGATCGTTAATTCATATTTAATCTGTAACTAAAACTATGAAAGTGACAAATCATTTTTATTAAGTAATTAAATGTTTATAAATTAAATTAGGGTACATTCTAATTAAATAAACTCTGCATAAAAAAATGTGGTTAAAAACTGAATCGAGATTTTGCGATTAAAAACTGAACCACGAACACGGGGGTGAGTAAGTAATCAATCTATTGAATGAAATGAACGTGTCTAACTGTGCGCGTTAAATTTGTTTAAAGCTTTTTTTACCAAATTTCACCTATCTCTAATGAATGAAACATAATAATGTGGAGCTCCACATTAAATCAACATTTTTAAAGTAAAGATAATAATATAACGAAACAGAATGGAGTAAAAATATTCGGTTTATTCCCCGGCCATAAATAATTAGTAATTGTAACAGATATTTAATGGATGAAAATGGATTACTGCCCTAGTTGTGCGCATTGACCTTTTCTTGGTCTAAGTTGTTTACATTTAAGAATTTAAAGTAATGAAAAACAAAATTTACATAATTGTGGAAAAGTATACCAATTGCTTCTATTTAATCTGTAACTAAATTAAGATTCAAGTAAATATTATGCAGGTAAAACCAAATAAAAACATGGCTATCGATGATTACGATTACTACATATAATAACTACGTATATATGAACCATGAAATAGAGGAAAATGAGATATCGTGTTGTGTGCGTTAACTATCCCTTAACCTACTTAATGTTGTATACTACCAGTAACAGAAACCAATATCTAATTAACTGTGATAGGTGTAGCGATCGTCAATGTTTAATCTGTAACTAAAATTATAAAAGTATTGAACGGCTGTAACTACAATGGAACATTTATTAATTAAATTATATTATCAAAATAAAAACTTACAAACCGGTGTTGCGAACTGGGCGCATATTTTAAAAACGGAGATGTTGGTCTTTGTAAAAACGTGTTGGAGGTCATTATATGACCGTGTTGGTCATCATATGACCGTGTTAGTCATTATATGACCTATCTATTGGATGCGAACGGCGATTGACTTATCTAGTTGTGTGCTTAACGCTAACATTATTTAAAGCTTTTTTACCTAAATCTATTTATCGCTTGTGAATAAACTAACATAATAAGCATGTTATCTAATTAACAAATATTAATAATATAGATGAAAACATAATAAGAATAAATAAACTACGAGTCTTGGGTTTTTTACTGCCAAAAACAATTGTTAATTGTATGATCTATGTATTAGATGAGAATGAATTACTGCTCTATTTGTGCGTATTGACGTGGGCTATATCTAGCTGCAATCTATATCTAGATGTAAAAATTTATAATCATGAAGAACCAAATTTACAAAACTGTGACAAAGTATACCAATTATTTCTATGTAGTACTCTTACTAAATTGATATATGAAACTAATAAGGTATGAAATCAATTTTCAAGCACAATGAAATAAAATAAAGAAATCGTGAATGACCAAATGACGACTGACACCTTCTTATTATATCTCTAGAGGAAAATTAAAACATTTTGTTTCGTGTGAAGTTCGACATAATGCTAAAAATGGAGCTGATAAAAAATGATACTTATAATGATGAACTGATGAAATGGAAAAAGAAAATATAATAATGTAAAATGTAATAAACAATATTCATTGGATGAGAATGAGTTTCTTAACTTACTGTGCGCTTAACTGTGCGTGTTAACTTTCCCTTCGCCCAATCTGCCTAAAGTTATCTAAATAATAATCCAAAATAATAATAAGCAACAAACTCTACAAAATTACAGTATACACGACTTTTGATCCCGTTGTGTTTGTGACCGAATTACAAAAATTAATAATACGAAACTCATAAAATAAAACAAAAGAAAAATATGCATATGAATAACCCGGTAACGTTCAATATATATCGAAGTGTTCGTTCAAAGTGTCTAACGAAACTGAACGAAATAAAACCGGTGGGTCCTGTATTGAAACACCTCCACCGATGGTCGGGTTTTGTCGCCTTTTACGACACCCTGGTCTCCCGACAGGGATTGAGGATAGTATTCTTACTCCGCCTCAATACGGAAAAAAGCGAAGGATCTTGAAGAATTAGGAATAAGCATATGATACATTAGCTGTTTTTTTACTTTTTTGTAATTTTTTGTTTTTTTTTATTTTTTTTTTTGTTTTTTTTTTTATTTTTTTTTTGTTTTTTTATTATTTGTGCTTTCATTTTGTTGTTTTTTTTATTTAAATAGAGTAGCAACTGAGTAGGCAGCAATCGGTCACAAGTGCCCGCTGCCCCCATGGACATCTGTAACCGACGTCTGATAGGACTGTAGGGCCTGTTAGTGTGGATTCAGTTAGTAATAGGACTGCAAGAATGGGATTGTTAGTTAATGTTGGTCCAGTCAGTAAGTACAAGTGTAGTTAGTAAGTGTTGGTAGCGGCTATGTATATCAGAAGTCGGTCACAGATGCGTTGCTACTCTTGAGGACTAAGATGATCGCATCTGGTATACATGTGGACCAGCATCCACACCCTTCGGACCGAAACACAGTTGAAACAACTGCTTCACGGCAGAAATAGGTGTGACGGTGGTACTTCCCCGGGCGAACCGTACGGTCGGGATCGGGAACTACCGGGGAAGTACCGGGAATGTATACACAGGTTCTCAAAAACAAACCGTCAACAGAACATGAATGTGAAATGACTATTAAAATAAAACTGTAAGCTACACGATAGTGAAAGATATGAAAATTTGTAGTTGTTTGTAAAACTTTCTATCATTGAACCTGATTTGGGATTTCAGTCGCATTGTTAAAGAAGCTCGCTTAGAACAGAATTTCCAGTGGTATTAGTGTTTAAACTCTTGATATATTAATAAAATAATTTCATATCAAATATGTAACGAGGGTGTCGAAGCCAGATCGTAGGATTGATAGTACTTATCATGATATTTTGACCGTATCGTGAAATGCGAAGATTTCATGATACGATCAATAGACTCCTTGGCCACATGTCGATATGGTCCGGCTAGATTAATGATTATACAGCGTTTCATAAATATACAATAATATACAAATAGACTACAGAAGGGTAATGAAATGTCGTTACGATAACAAACTACGTGGTTTTTATGAAAGTCGCTCGAAGAACGAACAAAACCTGAAAATCTGTTTAAATCTTATAAATCGGTTTCCTTTCAAATCAAAGCTATTTAGAATTATGCCGAATATTATGAATGCCGATTAATCATTGATTGGCCAGACTATATCATGATGTGGCCAAGGAGTCTATTGTCCATATCATGGAATGGTCGTATTACACGATATGGTCGAAAATATCATGATATGATTGATCAATTCTACGATTTAGCTACGCCATACTTGTATACATTTCAATTAAAAAGAAACTCACGAAGATAGCTGGCTATAGCAACGCTATTAAAGGCTAATGTGCGCCGTTGTTATTGTAAGGAGTCATTAAAAATATTTCTAAATACTATTATACGTCCGTTATATAAATTTTATTTTATTGTTCGAATACGATACATTGATAAAAAATTCTCGTGGGTAAAAAAGTACTTTGTGAGTCAATAAGATGTAAACAGAAGTAAACACCTATTGAATTTGATTTAAAACGAACACTATTCGCTATTGTAAACAAATACACGCGTCGAAAGAGAATATTTTTAAATGTCAGGTTTTAGTTACTGAGAACAGAATAAAAATGTTAATTGTAGCAACTGTAGTGACGTCACCGTAATGTGTTAATGTTTCAGAACTGTGAACTCGATTATTTGCTATTTTCAATGACATTTGTTGACTTAAGTAATTGAGGGGCTTTAAAATATTTCAGATACATTTTTGAGGTGTTAACATAAATAGAATTTTAGATTATGATCTTTGTAAATAACGGTTGATTATTATTAACTTTTCTACTATTAAGATTCAAATGACAAAAGTTAAGACATTACTGAACTGTTGTTAGAAGTGACGGTTACATACCCTCGCGACAGTCAATGGGTTCAGTCATCCCAGAGATCTGGAATGTTCTAATTAATTATAAAACAAGAAACATTAGGGAAAACTTGTTTTCTGAAACGCTGAATTTGACACCCGTTACTTCGTGATGGTTTTAATATGCAGTAGACAAAATATACTTAAGTATATTGCATGAATGCTATGATGTGCTGATATATTTTGTTAAAAATTAATTCATCTATGAATTGTCCGGAGTCGCGAGTGTAAAAGGGGGCAGATTCTAATTACGCGAAAACAAAAATCATGCAACTTCGGTTTTGTTTTGTATACAGTTAAATATTTTTAAGCATCGTGACAGTCGATTGAAGGAAAACGGTATAAAGCCCTTCTGCGTCAATATACCGGTTTGTCTTTATATAGTTTTTGACAAAAAAATTGCGGGGAAAAATCTACTAATGTGTAAGAATTGGCAAGCGTTTGGTTTAAATAGCGCTAAGTTAACGATTCGCGGTATTACCACGAGCACCCTGAGTTTCACTGTAAGAAGACTCATACACCTGCTCTACGCTATATGAAGTTCACACAGAATAATGTAAAGGAAGAGTTTATGTACGAGGTACCGGCTAAACTGACCTCGTTTCGAGCTATCCGTCGTTCATTCGTACGAAATATGATTAGCTGATTTCAAAATGTTTTGGCACAAACACGCCTTACGATTCTTAAACAGTAGTAAATGCTCAAAAGTTAACCTCCGATTATTAAACAACGGAAGGAGTATTTCAATACATACTATAATAAATATAACAAGACCCATATCACAGCAACGTATACAACCATTCGCTGTATACCATTCACTTCATTAACAATCCATTACTATTTCGTTTAATAATTTTCATTATAACTTTGTAAATTGTAAAATATCCGGACATTTTACTCACATTTTAAACGATAGAGTGATATGTCCACAATTTACCGATTAAAGCTCAGTGATTTCCATGTCCAACGGTTTGACCAACAAGCTGTAATACAGTAGCGGTACGTGAAATAGAGTGAACAATTATTCGTATAAACGAATCAGTCTTCATAGTGGGATAGAATGTAGATATAAAAATATATATAGATAAATCGATACGCGTAAGTAAAAAGAGTACCTACGTACAAATAAAAAAGCCAACTAACGCAATGATATATGGCCCTGACACTCACAGACACGCACATTACTAAACAATGAAGTAGGAGCGGAGACATGAAAGTTAGAAAAAGCGCAAGACCCAGTGCTCGTAAGATAAGCTGACAAAATGGGGTCTTACACTAGCGGTGTATTTTTTAAGATGTCTACCAAATCGTCCGAAATGCCGTTCCAATATACGTCACAGTAATGGTATCGAATTGCGCATTATAGTATTCAATCGTTCACTCACCCTCAACGTAAGTGTCGCGTGGTGATGAGAGTCGTCGAGTGCGAGTGAAGAGATCGCCCGCTCATCTTAGTCAGTGATAGATATGTTGAGCGACGGGCATTTACGCACCGCTGTGGTAGCGGTTTGCTTCAGGGCGTTGTAGCCGGCGGCGGTGGCGCCCTGGATGGAGTTCCAGTGGCTCTGGACGCTGGTCCTGGCGGAGCGAGTAGGCGTGCTCGGGAGATGTCGCGTCACTCCGGAGCTGATCTGCTGGAATATGCCCTGCGATCCCTGGGATGTCTGCGCTGTCTGGGTGCCGCTGACGCCGGCTGAAGAGCGGCGCGCTCGGATGGATTGCATCGATGTCGTCAGCAGGTGCGGCACACTTGACGAGTTGTTCGGCGTAGCGCCAGCCTACGCAACGCAAGTAATTTAGATATAGTGTGACAGTACAAGAACGTATTATTGGAAACGGATATTTTTGTTACTACAGCGCGATAGCAACTCGAATTGAGACAACAGCGTCAAGCTAATTGATACTAATGTTTTCATGTAATTAGAATTCTATTTGTTAGTTACAAGAGCGTTAGGCTGTACTGCGGGAAGCTCAAGTCGTCTTTTTCAAGAACGATTTTCAGGAATAAACTTTAAAAATGAATGTGAGAGTTACAACTGTTTGTGTTATGAGCCAATTATATCATTATCATCCCCCACCACTTTCCTTGTTTCTGCCCCATTGAAGCAAAATTTATATGTAACAAATTCCCAAGTTATTTGAAATTACTAATACCACCAAGTTGGAAATCCCTAAAACATATACCGACGTTATGTAATGTTTTTTTTAAACCTATATGGCGTTGTGTCGTGTTGCTTTTTTAATTGAGTGACGATTTGAAGGAATACGTAAGGCAATGTATGATGTTTGTCGCAGTTACGCAAATGAATCACGTAATGGGATCTGTTTTCATCGTTGTATGTTTTACGTGTCACACACAACAATCTTAAGAGTAGTTACGGTCGCTAGAGTGCTTTATGAGAAAACAATTTTTCAATAATGTTTTACGCAAAGATTTATTATGTTCTTTCAGGAGCACGGTGCGATGCATACATTGTGCCTTTTTTCAGTTAAGTATTTGAAGCACAATATACGAGTATTACACTTAAATGCAAGATGCGTTAAGTACAATTTATCATTCAATATATAAATAATTTATTCTGTTTTAAATTGCCGTAATCACATGCTTTACCTCGGACGATTGTCATCTAAACTAAGGAGTTCAAGTTATACGATCATGTAAGTTTCACTGATGCATTTTATCCGTTGTGCCAAATAAATGATCGAATTATAGAAGACGAACAATAACGAATTGGAATCATTTTGCCGATTATAGTACCTATCACTGACAAGTTCTGTAGGTAGGTAATTAAGTAATATTAAGTATAATTATAATTAAGTAATAATGGGGCATAATTGTTTTATCGTGTTAAGAAGCCGTCGTATTATTATGGTGCAACTAGAAAAATATATATTGAAATATAAGCTACGAGCTACCAGCATTCCTTGGAAACATATCAACAAGTTAGCTGATGGTATTGATTGATATTCATTATCCGATGAATGCCTGTTGCCAGTGTTTATTACATCAATGCTGTTGTGTAGCTTATATTATTTATCTAAAACCAAAGCTTCTTCTAAACTACATATGCAGTTTCCTCTATATCAGTCTTAGTTAGATATAAAAACCTTGGTCTTTTTTTCTTTTGGCGCCTGAGGTGGACGTTGGTTCGTTTCAGTTTTCCTGTTAAGCTGAAAGAAAGTCGAAAACAAAGAGAATATAATTTCATATCATAAAGTGACAACGATGGACTGAAAACGAAGAACATAATAAAGAACAAATTTTACCATGAGCATTTACTACGATTTATATCCATAATTTAGAAATAATCAGTACTAGCGCGGAAGCAATATTATAATTACATGCAAGGCGTAAGTACTTTGACACGTCACAGTTTAATCTTGATTTTGACACATTAATAAGTTTTTTTAAAACCTGTTTTAAAATCGAACTTAATTAATCAAGTATCAGATAATATTAGCGAAATTTGTATACTCGTAAATCAATAACAATAAATGTGACACCAAGTTATTCACCGTGAACTTGTCCTGTCATGGTATTCACGCCCTGAGATCGGAAATTATTTATTCAAACACGGCCATTTAATTTATTATATTCAGGTATACGATAAAGGTTGTAGGACAACATATCCAAATACAGCGCACCACAAAATATCAATGCACAATATCAATGCGCAATCAACAAAATTATAGTATAAATATTGGTCATAATGAACTCCAAAAATATTCTGCATCAAACGTCTCTGCAAATACATCTTTCATTAATATCTGTAATCCATCAGACCGCCAATATTCATGCACTGTTCGTATAACGAATCATATTTTAATGCCTTAATATACTACGAAAGCACAACTAGCGAATATCCATCGATAGCATAACACTTCTAAACACTTATGCATTATACGACACGCCTACAGCTATAGCGTGATAAGTAGTGGCTACAAATACAATTGAGCGTTTGAATATTAGTGTAACAAAGCGTCTCATCTAGATGTTATAGTGAAGCGTATGCACGTAGATGACGCGTGTAAAATAGCGCGAATAATTTAAAGGATAATCCCGTGCTATCTCACTCATACTGTACAATTACGTTTCGTAGCAACCGGATAATGAGCGAGATGCCGCTATGTTATGATACATTCTCAAATCGGCGCGTTACGTCACGACGCGGCGCTATTTTGCTGACTTAGTACGGTGCGAAGCATCATCTTTGTGTAAATTATTGAAAGTTTGATAGAAACAGATTTTCGTTAGAGAAGAATCTTACGATCATGCTCCGTGCAAGCTGCGTAGAAGGACAAGTGGCAACAGTGAATGAGACAGCCTTATACGTACATAGGCCACGTTATTACCCTAATCAACATTTGCTTCAAGTGGCATTTCGTCTAAAAGCGAATCGGGTATATTAGACGCCAATTAGATTTGATATTTTGTTACGCGTATTCAATTCCCTGCGTTAAACCTTACGTTCACGTTATGTAATCGTTAATTGAAAACTAAGTAATTAAACATCAGAATTCCTAGTAGTATTTAAAATTTAACTTTGAAATTATTTACTTAACGAATGGAAATGTTAATAACTTGTAGCATAGAATAACTTTGGCATTTAGTACCATCTAATTGGCATCTATGACTGCAATATATGCGTGTACTCAACATGTCTGTATGTATGTAGAGAACATGTAGAGACATGTAGAGAACATGTAGAGAGAACATGTAGAGAAAATCACACATACCAAAGTTGGATTGTCAAAGAATTCTATAATCTGGTCCATCTCAATCACCGCCTTCAAGCCCAACCCATCCATTGACGAAATTGTTTGTTGTTCTTGCATTAACAAACTCATACTATTGTCCATTAAACTTGTTTTGAATAATGGACTTATTATTACTGGTCCACATTCCAAATGGTTGTGGGCTATGTTTCATATTATGAGTCAATGGGACAGCTCAAAAAGTCGTCTTTGGTGGTGTAAAGGCGCTGTCCGTGCGACTTGTGTTAGTGAGTGCATTTGGAAATTCGGAGGAGAATAATTGTTTTTCTATTTGAACCAATTGTGATTTGGCTGCAATTCAAGCCGCCAAAGGAATTGCCAAAACAAAATGGACGGGTAACTTGATTTGAGTTTGAAAGCATTTGCCATTATTGAATGGCGTGCGAAGATAGCGTGGCATCATGCATCACTGCCGGTTCACGAATATTTTGACAAACATGCATTTTGGTTCCTCTAAGGGGTCTTATTTGTCTTGTTCCCTTGCCAAAGTGGAGGTGGGAGTGTTGATATGGTGCGTTGTGAATCCTAATGAACAGGACGACGCCACGGTTGTGGTATCTAACTTACAGATTTAGAGTGATGATTAGCAAACATTGACACTACTCCCCGGTCGCTGTGGGAGAGGAACAAACCACAGAAAAGTAACCACATCAATGGAAGCCGTTGCGTTAGACATTCAATGGAATCGAGGGGGACAAGCGGCCGTTCGGATGTGCTGGTAACCATCACTTACGACTTGTGACGCAGTTGGCACGGAAAGGCTCGAGCCTGAACCGCCCGGTCGTCCCCTAGGGTGATGTACCACCTGTCAAAACAACACGGTCACGTCTAGTAATATTAAAAGGTACGAATATACCTGCGAGCACTTGATCACTGTGAGGAAATAACGAGGACATTATTGCCACATTTAATTAATAAAATAAATAACTGGGGACAGTTCCACACACGGCTGTCTGATCCCAAATTAGGCAATTTAATGCCTGTGTTATGGTAACCGGACAGCTGATAAACATA
>DWGJ01005003.1:0-10885 GCA_018246895.1 Aspitha aspitha aspitha
AAAGATTTAAGCATACATAGGGACATAGGGATATAGGGACAGAGAAAGCGACTTTGTTTTATACTATGTAGTGATATGCATTTTTAAGTTAATTATGGATTTTTAAAGATTTTCATTAATACTCGCCCTAAATGAGTTCTGTTATTTTGGATGGATTTAAATATTTCTATAAATAAACAATATGTATCGTAACGACGAATGAGAATAGATAAAAAACATAGGTACCACATTATTATTCCATATATAAATAAAACATGAAGCATTTGCCACATTAGGAGCCAAATGTCATGAATCGAATTAACAGAAAAGTCGAAAAAACTAAAAAAACAGTCGTCTTCAACTACATATCTACAAATATAACAAGTCTGCAATTTGTCCGGGTCACATTGAAATGCCAAGTGTAGTCTTCAGAATTACTAGTAATACTTACATTACTACTGAACTGCTAATATTTTTACTAGACCTACCTTCGTTCACTTACAAGGGCAGGGATTAATAGTAAGATATGTGAATTTAAGGATGCCAAGCATAAAGGTAAAGTATTAAAAATTGCGAAATCGACATTCCAAATACAGACAGAGGTGCGGACAACAAGCCTCAAAGCCTGTAATGAATATGGCCCTGATTCTTCTATTCCACGTCTTAATAATATTCAAATACTAAATAATGAAAGAATGCAACTAATAACACCTTTTATAGTAAACTGGCATTAATACTCTGGAAATTTTATTTTTTGTTCTTACCAAGCAAGCGGCAGTCTACTAATAACGCGTTAGTCAATTGCAAATAACTAATAAAGATCGCTTCAAATTATAAATAGTACTTACAGTATATTGTAGATAGAGCGAAATAAAACTTCAAATTAAAGAGTAAAAGTACTGTAATAGGATTATCATGGCTTGAATGCTTCAAGCTGCATCAACAAAGCGGGGATTTGCCTCACATGGTACAGTGAGTCATAATTGCTACTAACATCGTGTGCACTGCAACGACAAAACGCAACATTGAGGCTCTGTCGTCATAATCACGATCAGATTAACACAATAAGGATTAATGTACATGTTAATTATTATCATTACTACTATCCTTATTATTGTGACCGCGACCTAACATCGCCAGCGCAGGTGTGACCGGGTCGCATCTCCGCAAGACGAGGCGTCCTTAACCGTCTCTGACAAAGCTCCTGACAGTTATATTAAATAATAGCCGACCTAGCCTTTGGAGGCCTTAAACGCCTATTCGCGTGTATTTGCGTTGTAATCAATCAGCCTAACAGCAGGCGGGAGAATTATAATTTGCAATTTACATCTCGATGTTTTTGTGAGTCCCTCTTCCAAATTAATCTTATAAAGTATAGTCATTAAGACGTTATGCGTGTAATGCGTTGAATTGTCTATTAGCTTCGTGTGTGCTGGGACTCCGATATGATTTTATTAAAGCCTCTGGTATATTACAAACCCCTTAATGATATTATCGTGCTCCTTCATTTAAGTAGTCATCATCATAGAAGCTAAGCATTGAAATCAATATGATTGCGATATTTAATGTTAGTGAGCTTTCACAATCTCTAGATTTGAACCACAGAAGCTTAGGTCGCATTACATTACAATCCCATAACCTTTACAATTTATTAGTTTCTTGCTTAATGCCTTTCAACTTTTCGTAGATAGGTACCTAATACCGATACATCTTGCCAATTGTTACTTTCTTGATAACTAAATAAAATATGTTCGCAATATGTTTTCGTGCTCGCAAAACTGAACGATTTTATATTCACCCAAACAATAAATACATTACAATTCATGTAGGAAAATACATGTATTATGATAATTTTAATCTTGCTTGATAGACCCCAGCCAATCACCTGGAAATCGATTGCAGAAAATAATATGTTATTATTATCTATAAAGCGAACGTAATACATATATATGTAAATAGTGTGATATAGCTTTTGATTTAGGGATGAAAATCACTCGCACATTACGTGGCGACCTCGTGCCGTGCGCGTGATGACGTTTGCAAAAGATAATGCATTGTTTGATAGTCACTATCAGATTTTTGTAAATTTCCGTAACTGGTTATTATCTCGAGCGAACAATTACAATCTCCGTATGAGCTACTTCGATAACATATCTGTTTGTATACGAACACGATCTTTGTACGACTCGTAATTACATATTTGCTTTGTTGCCGCTATCACTCTGCACGATCAACAAGCTCCTCGCTCTGACTTCTGACATTTGTCATTTATAACATTAGTTCGATACAGAAACACGTCGGCCTTGAACTTCAAAACGATCAGATTACCAAACTCATTTAGCGAGGAGATAATATTTTAAAAAAGGCCTCTAAGACATTTCACGACGCCGCTGGCAAATGAGGTCAGAAGGCATTGCTCGTTCACTCGCTGCTTCGGCTCGCTCTCGGCAGAGCACCGACCACAAATGTCACGACATTAACATATATGCAAGGGCGTCTCCGGCTTATTTTAAATACGTATCGTCCGCAGGCATCAGCTAATCGGAATTCTGTAAAGTCTACAAGAAAATCCAAAACGAACGCAAATACCAGGTCGTTGCATCGTTTGGATTGCAAAGGATTTGTTGATATGTGATATAAACGACTATGCACTTGAAGCGTTGATAAATGCCATAAGTCATAGACAACGTTTAGTTGCGCAAGCTAACTTGCTACTGGTAACTATGGCTTTTGTCCAATTGCTTCCTTTTACGTAACAAGGTATTACACCTAGTATGTACATATATACATATTAGCAACTACCAAAGACGGTTGCCGAATTATACAATGACCTTAATTGCCGGAACGATCGACTAAACTGTGGGCAACTGAATATACGGTACTTAAAAGAACATTAGCTTTTACCAACATTACAAACTTGGAACGATTTAAATATGATGCACACTTTAAAAGTATATTCGAAATTTGAAAAAAAAACCGAATTCGATGAGACAAAGCCGTATGAAATGCAACATAAACCCAAACTCAGTCTAAAACTGATACATTATAAGATATTACATAGACAGACAGATATTTCGAATTGTATAGGTATAGCCTTGAATGTAATATGTTGTTACATATAGAAATTCTCATATTAAGCTTTATCAACAAGACAAAAAATAAAAACAGTTATTTTTTCCTCGTTAAACAAACCAGTGAGATGAAAGTCCAATAATATTTATCGCAATTGTTTGAACATTATAAATAAATAATGATTCCCTTCGTTGTTAGTACTGAGGGTAAGAAGGTTCGTGAACGTCAATAACATTTCAGCATTGACGTATCAATGGTGGCGATGAGTTTTCCATTACGTTCACTGTTATCATGGTTCATGTACGTCAGGCACGCGTACGTCAGGGACGTTGATTGCTGCTAGACCAGGGTTCGCTCCGAACTAGTTCTGGAAAGTATTAGTACCTAAGCACCACGATGTGACAAAAGCGGCTTGTAGTTTAACTATTATGCGGCCATGTACATTGTGTAAATATCGTGACAATTAAATTTAATATTTTCCAACAATTTTATTATTCCAATTTTGCAACGCTTAAATTTATGGTAGTTCAAAACAAGTGTTTACGAGTAAAAAATATTTTATATTAATTTTTATTTCATGAATTATTTTTGACTCTTAACAGGGCTGTAAGGACTGTTAGTTTGAATTCAGTTAATATTAGGTGTTTATAAGAATTCTTTGGTGAGTATTCTTTAGTAAAAAGACTGTAGGAATGGGACTGTTAGAGACATTAGTCAAGTTAGTACATGTTAATAGGTGCAGTAGTAAGTGTTAGTATCTACCCTATCAGAGGTCAGTTGCATTGTTACTCTGGAGGAATAAGATGGTCGCCTTTGGTATCTATACACACATTTTATTTCAATTATTCTACATGCAGGTACTAGAGATCACTCATAGCAACAACAGCATTTAAATAATTATCTATGCTCAGATGGAAAATTCTAAGGTCGCGCCATTTCCCCGATAACAATGGATTTGACCCGTGCAGCCCAGACGTCAGCTTTTATCAGCCCAAGGAGCAAGCTACGGAACACATGAAGTAATATTTTATTATGTACTGATAATTACGCCACATAACATTTAACCTCATTCTTGACATTGTTTCTTCTGGAAAGCATCGAGAAACACAACGTCTGATTTTGAAATATAATAATTACATTTGGGTCTATCATTTGTGGTAGCATAAAAAAAATTTGAACGTAACCTAAAAAGTTATTTCGGAACGTATCCTTAATTAAAAATGGCGTTCATTGCTAATGTATTGGCCCGCGAATACAGAATAGATTTGGAATTAGAAAATTAAATTTGAATAAAACATTTGAAAACGAATATATTTTTTTATTGATTTTAACTGAATGTTTACTTTGTTGTTCTTGAAATATGTGAAAGTGTTCTGTAAACCTCGTAATCATATTTGATATGAAGTTAAGCAATGCATGTATTCAATAGTTACGTAGTTTCCGGTGCCCAGTCGTATTGCAACTGCCAATCCCTTGAACAAACATCACAGTCTCTCCAACAGTTCCGTTCCACCTCACAATCTTAAGTGGACATTCACCTCGCTAACAACTAACTAGGACTATTTATTCAGTTCCAAATATTTACTTGACCCATCTATATATAGACATATACCTACTTATAATTTTATTCTCAAGAAATATTCTTTATTTTCGACATTACTGTTAACCGGTTGTATGGTTGGATAAAACTAGCCATTTGCAGCTTTTGGCTTAATAAATTTTTAGCGGAAATGCATAACCCATTTTAAGGCTTATTTATCGAGGACTGCGGTAGTTCAGACCTCACCAGGATGTTCAGACATTACCAAAGCTCATTCGTGCCATCCACTCTCTTTTTGGCGCTGACGAACTTACAGTTGTAGTAGATAATTTATTGAATAAACTACTAGGTATCGATTTATCATTATCACTACATTTTTATACATGAAGATAATTTCACACCGTTTCCTGGTTACATATTACATGAGAACGGTCCATATGAAATGTAGCAAGAAATAAATTAAATCTCAATAATTTTATTATTGGGGTTTCGACATGACCATTTTCTAGACTGTATGGATCTATGCGAGTATGTTTAGCATATCATGAAGGCGTACACTTTGTTGGCGATAAATAGATTTGATAAAACTATTAATGCCTATGTAAGGTTAACGAATTTAATTGTGTTACGCATTTAAAAGTTTCATTTGTTAACAATCTAGTCATTGAGATAAAGCATTCAAATAGTAGCAGTACGGTATTTATAATGACTATTTAATACGATATATTTAAATTGTATATCACAAGAAACACTTTATCACTACGATCTGACACAACGATTGTTTAAGATCGTATCTTCAAGGATCCGATTATTGTACGCAACGGTTTTTCTTTGCGAGACTTTCTTATTAATAAGATACTTTCAGCGCACGCAAGACCCTATGGGTATCCTAGTAACTTAAAACTTAAATACAATGTCCACAAGGTGCATTTTATTTCTGGATTTGTAATACTGAACTCACTGCGCACACCGGTCACAGGTTGCATCGTTTCGCAACGTGCAAATGTTTTGTAAGTACAAAAAATGTTCATAGTTATTTTATTTACAGAACTCCGGTCCAGTTGCGTTATAATTTCATCAAAGGTCGGCAGTAAGTCATAGAGTTTGAGCTATGGGCGGACACGTTTAAGATGACCATTCGGACGAGCATGCGTAAATAATTACACGTTTGCTTCGCTGACCACGTTATGGATTTTGCGGTTTAGCAACAAGGATAGAATGAGTTATGCTTGAAGTTATTAAAAATTTTAAATTCAATAACATCGTTTGCTACTGTATTGCAGTAGTACCTTTTACCAATTTGAGAGCATAATGCGCGGTTTTATCCTAATGAAATGAAATGTATATTAGACTATATGAAACATATCTCATGGAGGTTGAAACGAAGTATTTAGTTACTTGGTATGCGTAGCGCGCCTAGAGTAGCAATCTCGTTAGGTATTACGTAAATACATTAACAAGTATGTTGACCATCTTAGACGGAATCGCTGGCCGGTGAATACCGACTGGTCGCTTCACGTTTCGCCTAAGTATAGGTCAGTTAATACGTACTATTTCTTAACCGCATCACTGACAATCTGCCGGCCGCCGTCCAATCTCTAACAAGCGCCACTGCACCGACCGTCCTTAAATATCAACTAGCTTTCGCTCGCAACTCGATCAGCTGTTTATCTTCATGTGTCAGTTTACTTCGGTGTATTCGGTGTGTACTCTTTCTTCGTACTGTAAATAAGTATTTGGCAATGGACATCATTTTAATTGATGTCAATTTTCCATGCATGTCGTATTAATTGCTTTCGAAAGACGACATCTCTTTTGTGGTACCTTCTGATATGCATTGTTGAATAATGTGTGGTGGTTTATAATACCTTTTAATCCCCGTAAGCACGACGAATCGGACGCAGGGTTCACGTATGGCAGTCGTTACACAAGCTGACCTTATTTTCGTAATCCCGGTCATACATCAAGCTTTAAATACACCATACAACAAAAACTTTCCCGCCGAATACCTATATGTAAATAGAGTGAATGAATACATTGACATTCATAATATAGCAAGTTACTTATTATTCATGCCTCTTGTAATGCAGAAATAACTTTAAGCTTACATAATAAACAAAAGCAATATCCAAAATATGGAAAGGCATACACCGACTCTGTTCAGGCCTTTTCTACGACTTGAATCTTAAAAAATCTAAAGTATTGAATGGAACCGTAGTTTGTAGGTCATTAGCTTAAAATGAATTATTGTTTTTTATTGTGGTTTAATCTCTAAACTTTTTGTATAACAGATTAAGAACCGAACAAATACGTAACAATATTACATTTTGACCCAATTATATGGATCGTGGTTGCGGTGACGGTCCATGTAATTTATAAAAAATAATAAAAAAATTAAAAAGTAGGTAAATAAACTGAAAATGAAAAAAACAAGTTCAGGGATGGTAAACACTTGTAATATTTTAATGCAGAACATGAACACACGGAATTGCGGAACTTTACAGTCGGGACCAACATAGTCACACATGTTGTAAAAGTATGTAGGTTCGCTTTTCCAACACCAATCTCAAATGTGGAATTCGAATTTTGACTATCAAAAAATCATTAATTAACGCTTTTACCTTTTTACACGTTGGCACTAAAAGTTACCATACATTTTTGGTATTAAAATTGAGAAAAAATTACCTAATGTTTAATTAATATACCATTCACACTTCGATATAAACAAAGCTTAAAAGTTATTTCATTAATTTAATTCCATTCTAAAGCTATGAATCTAAGACGTTATCTACTTAATTTTTTTAGGTTAAGTAATTTCTTTACGATTACCTACATATATGTGTAATTAACAAAAGGATTTTATTGCAAGTCTTGTTAAATGGTCGTCGTATCTTAAATTGACTATTTGTGCAATACGTAATAAAAAAATGCAACGTCTCATCATAACTCTTACGCAGGCTTATTTCATAGTCTAAGATGACAAGCGTCGGCGTTATAATGACAACAGACAAATTTTATCATTTTTCAACGCCTGCTATCACCATCCTACTAAAGAATATTCTCTTATATTAACGATTACATTCCCTGTATCTATTCATACCGAAATCCGAAACTTACCGACTATTGTGATAATAAAATTGTAAATTACTGAAGTTCGATATTTGAACGTTAATATTCATTGTTCAAATATTTTTGTCTAATGCTATTATTAATTTACATTGTAAATTATATAACACCACAGTTGTACGACTGAGTGGATGAATGGACATACATATTTTACCTTTTTAGAATGGTTACAAATTCAACATTTCGAACGAATATTCTTTTTTAGACCTTTTCATAGACTAGAGAATAGACTAATCGAAAGTCAGCTATGACGGCGCACTACGTCTAAGCTAGGGAATGATGAAACGCAGCGTTTATTTTATATAATAATCTCCGTTCATGATTAGCCTACGGCGACACGCTGTGTGGTAATAGTTGGAATAGATGCGCAGGATCTATTTGATGTACAGCAAAAAATTTCAAATATAATGACCTACCAGCTTTACTAAAATAGAAAATGTATTAGGTGTGCCAATGTAAAATGAAACATGAATTTATAAAAAAAAGTTTGCGGCCAGTAAATAAACAGATGATAATCAGACAGCCGTGTGTGGAATTGTCCCCAGTTATTTATTTATTTAAAATAAGTAAATAATTGTACCACGCTGCCCAAGAGTAGATTGGCAGACATAATTATCGTGTATTTTTCTACTTTTATGAACACCAGCATTGCTTGATCTTATCCAGGTCCAACTGATGTATAAGGTAAATGACTTCGTGGATATACCTACGAGTAACACGTGTCGAATTATAAAAGTAAAGTAGAGTGCAGTACCTACGCTTGATTGCATGTCAATTTATAACGTGCATAAATTAAAGAGTGAATAGAAATTCCTCTAAACAATGAAATATATTGTTCTTTTTATAATGAACTTAGTTAATATCTTATCACTCAAATTACGGATAATTGGACTAATTGAATAAAGTCGAATTTCTGTGATGCACTTATCTCCTGAGGATATCCCACAATTAGAGTCATATAATTACATATTTATCGGCGAATACCAGTATTGGAAATCGTTTTACTAGGAAGTAGGTAGTTATTAGGTTGTAAAATAATAATATAACGAATATGACTTATAGCTAGAGGCAGTTTATAAAAAAATTCAAAATAACTAGGTATAATATCGTTGTATAATGTGTTTTATTTTAAATTATTTACATCTCAAAAATACTTCGTACCTATTCTAATGTCGTTACTGTTTCAATTACTATTTAAAGATAAATGGACCACTGTGTAAGAAATTTTGATGGTTTCTTATTGAAAACTACCTAAAGAATATAAACAATATACCTAGAGACACAATCTCAAAGTGGCACTGCGACATTAGCGTTGCCACACAGAAATAAAAGCAGAACCAAAATATTATATGACACATCGCGTCATTATAGTCACAACACTAAATATTAACCGCCGAGTTTATCATACCATATTGACAAAGAGCCCACGCGCACGCCGCGTCGCCCGACAGCCTGCCTACATACAAATGCATGCAGATTCACGAATGAGATGCTTCATAATATCTTATTAGTTTTGTATGGCGCTCGCACTTACATAAGATTCCTATTTATAAACAATATTGAATAACCCAGTTACATTTTGTCTTCAACATGTTTCCTTGACTGACTTTTTGCAACACCAATGAAGATGAACTCAAGGATGCGTGCTGTTCTTCGATTTTTGATGATATGTCACATATGATAATTTATAACTCTATTAGCGTTTTTGTGTTTCTATGGTGTCTTATTTTCGTGATATCTTTCTATGAAATCCAAATCCATAATCCCTAGACGAACGAACGAAACAGCTAGATAGTTAGGTAGTTATGTAGAAACTTGACTTATTTCTCTTGACATAAGCAGTAAATATATCACCTACAAGTATCATGGTATGTCTGGCTCTGAGATCGCACGATAAAGTTCGTTGGCTCTATACGTCTAAATAAAACTGTTAGGTTATATTTATTAAACGTAGGTACACATGTTGGTACGAGTGCCTACTAAATCATAACTTTGATACGACCCGCATACAATGTCAATGTACAGACCGCTATACCTAAGTTCATTAACCCCTGTTCTGCGAAGAATCTTCAAAGTTTTTATAAAAATAAAGAAGGCAACGCTGTTTTAATAATGTATAGCTTAAATGAAGTACCTATTTACAGAAAATAATAAAAAAATAGCGGGGTCTCTGAGATATAAAGAATTAAATTAGATAATAGGTTATTAAGAGAATCAAGAGCATTGTATACTCTGATGTTCAATTAGGAAACAGCGGCATTGGCCCGTACGCAATCTGATGACCGAAAATTGATAAAGACGACCTTTCTGATTTGGGAGCGAAGTCCACGATCTCATAACGACGATGGCCCCACGAGCAGTCTCGTACCGCTTGTATGTAACTCGCCCCCAATGGCGAAGTCCTAACAATATCTCGTCTATTATGATGTCCGACGTTATACAAAATGTATTAACGAATCGGAGATGTTATCTTCGTCCGTTGTGTAATGTTACGGTGTTTCGGTAAGCGTTACGTGATTCGGGACACGAGCTCATCAATTATACATACTTGCTATTATTACACGAACTCCTGCGGCGAATACGTGAACTGCGAGGAATTATCATGTTATGAGTGTTTATATCTATAGATCGCAATAGCACACACGTCAGAATACTTTAACACTTTTGATAATCTTAATTATTAGAGTAATTGCGTTGTTACTACATATACATATGTACATACATACCATGTGTAAAAGATACACTTTGGTACGTACTAATAACTTGACAAATATATAAAATATTTTCAAACTGTTTGTTAACTGCTGAAAATGGAATTCGTATAGGTACTTATCACAGCTATTTACAATTCATGTACTCATTACCGAAGTAGAGAGGACGGTAGAACAAAATTTTTACGACTTACAAACGGATGTACCGGACTTTTTTTGCATAAAATAAAAAGTAAAGTTTTTGTATAAAGTTAAGATAAATGCCATGATTTTTGGAAGCACATATATTGAGCGTTGAAACGAAGCCATTCAGTACGTATCCAAATAATGTCTTAGTCCATTGAAAAGTTACATTTGGGGTTGCGTTTCTTAGAGGACGAAATTTTATTTTTTTGATGTGTAGGGGGGGTAAGTGTAAAGCTAAAATCAAGTTTGTGGGGTCGCCACCCTTGTCCCA
>DWGJ01005004.1:0-10884 GCA_018246895.1 Aspitha aspitha aspitha
TTATTTATTGATTTAATGTACTTTATAAGCATTATTATTGAAAAATATTAGCGTTCTGCACTTCTCCTAGACATAAATTATAAGTGTGCCAAATTTCATACTCCGTGCGCGCAATTTTCGTAAAAAGGGGTCCAAAGTTTTCGCTTCACGTATTCATATATAGATAGATAACGCGAAATGGATAGCATATTATTTTCCAAATTGATACATAAACCACTAAACCTAAAACATCAATATTTAGTAAGGCAACTATTAGATGTAAATTTTTAAAGATATGTATTTCCGGTAGAAAAATATGCAAAGTGAATAAAGTGTTTGCAGGCTCGTTAGTGGCTTATTGATTGAATCGCAGATGACTAATGGCGCATCAGTGAAAACCACTCGTAATATCAAGAGTTTAACTCATTCACAAACGTGATTGAGCGATATTAGTGAAAATCTGTCATATCACCTGTTACTTGTATTAAAAAATTAAATGGGATTTGGAATGACATGATATCCCATGTCATGATGGATAAAGATGTCGGTCACCGCCATCGATATACCTATAGATGTATCTAACCAATGTTGTATTTGTACGTCACATATCATAGTAACCATAATAGAAATGAAAGAAATATTAACATGGCGTTATTGATTGGCATAAGGTTCACAATACAGTTGAATTTTCGAAAAATAAGTTATTTACGCGCTCGTTGCTGGCTGATTGCCGATTAACTTGCTAAGGCTTGATTGAGCGAGGCTTTAGCGAAGGCGTTCGAGTATGCCTTTCATATTGTGCTCTATATGTATGTTAATTTTAAACTGATTTATATTTTTGAATGTTTCTGCTACCTACGATGTCAGACAAAGATAACCGCCTATTTCGGGCGATCGAGAGCATTACATCAACAACGACATCATCAGCCTTCATTAATCTATTCTAGTCATGAATCTCACTTAACGAATGCTATCGCGGTCTTTTGACATGCCGCATCCAGTTCATTCCTGAGGCGTTTCGCTAATCCTCGCCCCATTTGGCCGAAGGGCATCTTAAATGTCTCTTATATGCATCTGTTTTGATTTCTTTCCTTTAACCATATTTACGTATTGTTGGATACGAGGTCCCTTTCATGATGATAAGGTTTCTGTAAATATCTCCGTCCATTAGATAGGACTGAAGCTTTACCTAAGATCGTTCACAAATGTGTTGCTAGCCTTAGCAATTAAATCATATCTCCCCTTGTCCTTATGTCCTGTATCTTTAATACACACCTTTAACGGTGGCGCACTATTAATTATACGTGCAATGGGTGTTAAGGCCGCTTTAATGTTGCAGTGGTCTCGCTTCCCCAACAGTATCCGATACAAAGGCGCCAAAGACCTTTCACCTGATATTGATAAAGACACGCACACTCTCATACGCAAATTACAGTATCTTGATGCGATATTCAGTTGTAAGACCGTATTCCGTGACGTCATCTCAATAAATGAAGCAATTGGAAACTTTTAATAAGCGTTTTATTTCGTCGTAAAAGTGGATTAATTTTCTTATAAAAAGTTTTTGTGGTCAATTTATGACATTACATTTCATTTTATTTTCATTATCGATGTGGTCCGATTGACGAAATTTGATTAATGGTTTTTTGTTGCTGTTAGCTAATGGCGTAGATGCGATGTATTCTACAGCAGCTGGTCTAGCTCGTATATATGTATATGTAAAACTAAGCTGTTCCTTAAAAAGCTCGTAACGGCCGACACCCAGTTCAGGATTAATAGTTTAATAGCGCTTTTAATTCAAAGTTCAAGATTTCCCATAATTCAATACTCTCGAATTCAAAAATATTCACTCGAATTCGAATTGCACTCGAATTCAAAAATATTCATGGAATAAAAAATATTATCTGCAGATGGCATTTTACTTGCAAAAGTTTCACACTACTTCTAAATGTGTGTGTAAGAAGTTGGTTGCGGGCTCGTTAGCCGCTGATTGCCGATTGAGCAGCAATTGCCTGATTGACGGCGCCCTAACGAACCTCCTTTAAGGGCTACGTGGATGTGTTTCGTAACTCCTAACTTTTAAGCAGTGAAATTTTAGGAATTTCACAGTTGAATAGACCTTAAAAAGATACACCATTGTCATGAAAATTGCAAACGTGTATATGACTGCACCGTTCGTTCGGTGACTAATGAACCCGACGTTCGAGCTCGAGGTTGCAGGTTCGATTTCTACCTAGGGAAACTTTTCGTCTGATGAGCACGTACTATGTGTATTTGGTGAAAAATTATGTATACATCTGTGTATTTAGAAATGTGTGCATGTCCGTTATTAGCCCTGCAGTTACCAAATATAGGTTAGTCTTAAGTTAAGATTAAATTACGGTGTGTTAAATTTATCCAAGAAAAAAATTTCTAATAATTATTATTATTGTTATAAACGTCATTTGATGTTATATTATAATAATATGTATTGCTAAAACACAAAAAGGTTACTGAAAAAGTTAAACGCAAAATGCAATAAGATGGAGATTTAAAACAATTATACAAAAACACGTGAAACAATTTCGTGTGACGACACAATTCAAAGTCGTACGTCAGTAGTGACGTAACGCACACGTAGAGCCGCTACGAGCTACGAGTTTCTGATTGCAAGGTAGTTCAATCAAACAATTTGCTTCGATTGCTCTATGGATTACTCTATTCGATTCATTTGCACACATTGTATATTATCAACGATGATGCAATATTCAGACAAATAGTATTCAAACCAAGATTTAAGTTTAACAAAGCAGATAATATTCTTAATAAATCATTGTTAAATTTAAATTAAGCTGAAACCTTACCGAGCTAGTCGTCTTCCCGTACGCGAATCGAAAAGCATAATACCACGACGACTAACATTGTGCGTACACAGTAATCAGCAGTATGAAACATCATCGGCGTCTTTGTGAAGCGGGACCGCAATTCATCATATCGGGACAAAAGGCGGCGTATAAACGCGGCGGTTGTTTGCGTGAAGCGTTAATTTCGTTAAGGAGTCTCAATCAGGGAAGACGTGCAAGTGATGTCGGCGGGCGGTCGCCGCGGGAGCGATTCGAGCGAATTACCGTACCTGGAGGCGCGGGGGCCGACTCGTTAGTTGTTGTTTGCCGAGTGACGCGGGTCAATCAGCAGAGACATGCACGGAACCGCACTTCTTCATCCCCCGCGCCCCCGCCCCCCCGCCGCTCGTTAGCCCGCGCCGTCTCTGTCAACTGTGAGACGAGCTTTATCGAATCTACGACGCACGACCCGCGCCGCGGTTGGCCCACTCTTCGCTCCTAGTTTGGCTCGCAACCGCCGGTAAACAAGGGAAATCAGTGTAAAACGAATTTATATTTCCTTTATGAACATGCAGTGGGGAGATCGGTGATTTTCGTTATCCGCGTTGCGGAGTGGAAAACATGAATAGTGGACTTGAAAATGCATAATAATATTATGGGTAAAATGACTGATGTTGAAATGACTGACATACTCGTATATATTCTCTGAATTGTCGGTGATTAAGTTAACAATAATTCTGAATAACGAAAAAACATGATAAGCAAATGCTGTGCATATTTGCTTTAAAAATAGATGTTGGATTTCTTGTATATGACGTTTACTGTTCAATGCAATAATAGAATATCAATACATGGATATATGACATACTAGATGTGTCCGCGGCTTCGCTCGCGTGGAAATCAGTGTGTCACAAAGTTTTTCCCGCGTAAATACCGACCCCGGGAGAATTTTAGGATACATATATACATATAAATATCGTCACGCCAGGTCCTTAACGGGGTAGGTAGAAAGCAGCGAATGCCAAATATATCTGTCCTTGCAAACCTGCCGTGCTTCATCTACATATATCTAGGATACCAAGTCCTACTAATTCTCATTATTCCCGTGTAAATCCCGATCCCTCGCGAAGTTCGAGATAAAAAGTCTTCAGCTGCCTACATACCAAATTTCATCGTAATCGGCTCAGTAATATTTGCGTAAAAGAGTAACAAACATCCATACATACACACAAACTTTCGCATTTGTAATATTAATAGGATAGGATAGGTACACTTATCTATGTACTAAAGGTAACAAGCAACTCTCTAACCGAGCAAAATCATTTTTTGTTCCTTTTTAAAACGATAAAACCGATTCGATTGATTGAGACCTAAATTCAATAAGACGCAAGCACTGCTGCACATTGCTTAAGTGGAAAAAAATCTTTCTCTCCACATAGTGGAGGGCTGGTTGGGTATACCGTAGCACAGGGGTGGTTGCTTAATTGGGTTGGATTCCGTGCGTTTAGCTAATTAGCGGGCGCGCCGGGCAGCTGCGGTCCACGTGTGAGCCGGGTATTCCCCGCCTGTGTCGTCTTGACACTAATATTATTATTTTTTCCTTTTACTACCTTACACGTACAGGAACTCCTTTAATTAATACACGAGAACTTTTTTTTATTACAGAAACAAAACAAAAAATAACATCCCGAAGAAATTTATGAGCATTGATGTTATAAAACAAGCACTAGATAGTGTTTAAACAAAAAATTTATATTTAAAAAAATAATGATACAATCCAGTGATTTTTCTAGTTACACAGTGAAAATGTACTGTCTGCCCGTGAATCTGTCAGTAATTTGTGGTACTTACATACATGTAAAATTGCGACTGGACCTTAAACAACTATTCAATTTTAATTATCTTAATTTTAATTCATTATTACAATACAATTTGCGCTAAAAATAAGTACAGAACATTTTTAATTATTTCTTTTGTAACGAAAAATAATTAGCCATTTAGTTCTGTGAGATTATTTACACGGATACAAGTGTATATTTTTCTTAATTACCGCCTCGTAATGCACATGAAGCAATAATTACTCGTAATGAAAAGGCGAAGTTATTTTAACGAAGAACATAATTATGAGCGGTTGGTTCCTGTTAATTAGGGATTAAGGAGTAAATATATTTCCAACTTGGTTGAAACCAGCAATGTAATAGTGGATTATGTCAATGATATTTTGTTTCCTGTTCAGCCTAAATAGCAATTTGAGTTCGATAAGTCATTTGGTTTGGTTGCGGGATTTATAGTTTTTTATCAAATTATTACTCACTGTATGTTGTAATTCACGTAATTATTGGTAGGAAAAGGTATTTGAATTGACTTAAGACATAATTGTAATGATAAATACCTTCAAATATAAGGAAATTATTCGAAATCCCCAAAAATGCAAAATATTTAACCCGCACGTTAAAAAATTCATTTTGAAGCCTATAAAGATTCATAGTTCATAACCATTGAGCTTAGGTAGCCTCACAATCCGTGATCGCCTAGCGGTGAGGATTTAAGCATCCCACTCCGGGATCTTGGGTTAAATTCTGATAAAACTCTGCTTTTATCATGTTATATATGCGTTTTAAGATATGTTATCCTAATACTATCCTATCACTTGCTATAACGGTGAACAAAACGATTGCCTGTTTGGCAACAAAAGCCAAGTGATTATGAAAAGATCAGTCTCCAATAATAAGTAACAATGACCACAAATGCATTCATAAATCAAATAACGTTTGAAAGGATTATAAAATGTTGTAACATCTAATACAAGCTTAACGAAAGCCGGCATATAAATAATTTTACTTACCGAACTTACTTATTCTAGTTGAATACAGGATATTCAAAAATCTTATATCTTTAGTGTCTGGCTGGCATCTGGCATTAACTAGCTTGTTACGTAGAACAAACCACGAGTCCAATCCAATTATACTTCACTAAATCGTTAAAAATTCAACATTGTTCCCGCTTGCTTGTAACTTAAACGAGGAGACATGCGGTAGGTACAACGAGACAACAGTTAATTAGTGAGAATATCAACTAAACCTTGCTAACGACATTCTAAATTAGTCCTTAGCGTTTTTTAACGAGCCCAATTTAGCCGGTCCAAGAGATTCCGTCAATCGTTGTTGTGTGCAAAAGAGTACTTTTTGTCCCGATCTCAGGTAGAAAATACAACGGTTCAAAGCATTTTCATAACAATGCGCCTGCGGCTTTCTCGGTATACTTTTTTGAGTGTTCAAAACGTTTGGCAGACGCGCTATTGTCATCGTTAGATGAGGAACTAAAAACTTTGCCGTTTATAGATAATCGATAAGAACGATCGAACGATGTTTGAACGAAATACCAAATTTAGTAAGGACCTAATTAACGTTTTCAAACATGGTAGAAAACTGGTACTGGTAGAGGACGTCTCACAGGCTATAACATGTAATTTTCGATATTGAAATACTGACCTTGTGTAGTCGCTTTTACAGAGGATCATTCCGCCTTTGAAATAGAAGGAGCGGCCCATGTCGGCTAGCGCTTGGCCACAGCATGTGCATTTGAGACATCCGTGGTGCCAGTATCTGTCGAGGGCGTGAAGGAGGAACCGTTCGACGATCTTGCCGCCGCAGCCGGCGCATTCTTTGAGCGCGGGGTTGTTGTTGTTGTGAGGGTAGTCGTGGCCGTTGGCGGCGAACGCGGCCTCCGGCGAGGGCGGATGCGGCGAGCTCAGCTCCGCGTACCCGTGGTAGTGCGGGTTCATGCTCAACGCGCTCGCTGCCAGCTTGACGGTTGGAGCGGGGACCGCTCGCACCGACCACCACAACTACACGCCCTGTAACAAAACGAGAATACCTTATAAATTTGACGCACACCAATCATAAGTTAGCTCCGTTTTAGAAATATCTATTTAATATAATTTAATATAATATAAAAAAATTTAGTGTGTTGACCCGTTGAACTGATTTTTCTTTAGGGCCTTTTGGGCACAAGCGTAGGCTTGTGGACGGCCGCGTTTATAAAATTTTCCAATTAGCAATTTCATACAATTAGGAGCGGGGCGAAGGTTGGAAGGGTGGGGGGTGCGGTGCGTCAACCCGATCCAATTAGCTCGCGGCCGGCGGAGCAGCGGGACGCCGTCTGAGCGGCCCTGTCGCCATAAAACTTAATTAAACGTTTTAAAACAAGTATTCATTAAAGAATAATCAAGCTTATGTAGTCATAAATAACCGGATTGTCCCGCGCGGAACGGGTGCCGTAATTAAGACTGCACAGAGTTGATCAAACGCACTGATTTGAAACTACCCTTCATTAAGAGAACGCGAGGCGGGCGCGGGAGCTTCCGCTGCGGTGCAGAAACTAATTAAGAATAACGGACGTTTTAAAAGCGTAATTAATTTAGATTGTAATTCTATTTCTCCCGGAGTAAAGTAGACAATTATTTCAGTAGCCCTTTCTTTTGGAGCGATTTGCTTTGCTAAATGTAATTTGGTTAATTTTTGTGTCCAACGCTGTAAAGGGTTGTAGCTTTGTTGAGATTATATTTTCGTAGTCTGCGTGTTTAGAATAAAATATGGGTCGAAATGAACTGACTATTAAGTTGAACATTATGTAGGAAGGTCGAGGTAAATAAATATTACAATTTCAGTGCAGTGCTTTCCTGTCACTCACATTTATTTTAATATAATATTTATAGTACTAACGTTGTCACTATTCATTACACAGAACACGATGGAAACTATTCAATCCAGCAGACTTGGACTGAAAGACGAATTAATCTGAACCTACAAAGCGGATGATAACGTGGACAGACTATAAGTCGTTGTCTAACGAAGGCTATAGAATGTAGTAGTGGCGTGCAAAATGTCGCGTGCGTGTTAATGAGGCGTCGCGTGCACGAGCTATCGACTTCGTTAAATCAATAAAGTACGCGAATCTAAGCAGTATTAATGACTTAACATTTGAATTTTTTTCATGTGATTTTAGTTTACGGTTTTATACTTAATTCAACAGATGTTAAGCAGCGTACGTAGTAAAGGTGTATTGTGTAACGACTAAAACTATGTATTAAGAATTTTTTTTAGTTCATTTGTTATCTAGTTATCTTAACCCGCGCTCCGTTGAACTTAAGATCAGATGACCATGAGTGAAGTTGTTTGAAAGTATCACCTATTATTATAGTAATACATATACACACAATAACACATATATCTTAGTTCAATTATAATTGTTTGCCTTGGAGGATGAGCGGAGCGACCTGTGCCACGAGTCTTGTAAAAAACTGGTTGAAACGAATGAAACGTTTTTGAACTTTTTTTACAGAATTGACGTACAACAAAAGAGATATCACGTACTGGATAGAATATAGCTCGCGTCGTGTAAAATGAGTAGTGTCGCGTGCACAAACCGGTAGCTTTTTGGCTCACCGCAACCGCGATTTGCGCCTATCGGCTTCATATCAGTCTCTCTTTAAATTACTCTATTAAAATATTATAATAATAATATTATGAAAACACAAAATTTTTCAACTCTAACACGGATTGACAAACCACACAAACCTCAGAAAATACGGTGGAGAACTCTGATACAGCGAGTTACAGCGAATGTTTTATAAAATTTGAATCAGGTGCGTGCCAAGATTTGAGCTCAGACGCCTGGAGTGGGGGATTGAAATGATAACCACTAAACTTACTGCTTAGTTAATGTTGTTCGTTATTAATGTTTTTGTTTCCTTTTTTAATGCTGAGCAGATGTTTAATTTAAGTACATAACAGGAAACGATAACTTCCGTATTACATTACAAACGAATTTTTAATTTGTGCTTAGTTGGTGTGCCTTTGTTTAAATAAGTATATACATATGTGGACGTATCAGAAATGTGTCTATTAAACCTTACAGCTACGAGGTGTATTAAGAGTGAAGTTTTCGTCGCGTGCCTTTAAAAGAACGATTGCGTGCTCGGACTGGTAGCACTCGGTTACTTCGCACCCGTTATACGCCTCCATTAATATTATGTAAATTAAAGGGTTCTGGAACAATATAGACTTGCATTATATATAAACAATTCGAATAAATAGATAACGATATAATCTATACTTAATATTACAAAGCTGAAAAGTTTATCTGTTTGGTTGAACTCGCTAATCTCAGAAACTACGGGTTCGAATTGAAAAATTATTTTTGTGTTGAATAGTCTATTTATTGAGGAAAGCAAATGTTGTAAAAATGGGAAGAGATTGATTTCCACTCGGGCGAAGCTGCGGGCAAAGCTATTTATAAGTGCACTTCCATGTTCGGAACAATTCTAGCACCTCATTTTAAAATGTATTATTAAAATTATTTGAAAAATAGGCTTGTGTTTGATTGCATCTTCATCAACATGCTTGCCTACAAAGTGACAGTTCGTTCTTGTTTTGAATAACGTCAACTTATATGTAACAGGAAAATTAGACGCCGATAGGGAGCTCCCACCGCTTGACTGTCTGCACCAGAACCGATTCGGCGAAACGTTGCCTCCGGCTCAAAGAAGTATCAACCAGGTGTGGATGGTACCCAACGGTACGTCTGGACTCCGATAGTAGAATGGAGCGGGTGCAATTCCTGCGCACATTGGCCAAAATAAATAAATAAATAACTGGGGACAATTCCACACACAGCTGTCTAGTCCCAAATTAGGCAATTTAATGCCTGTGTTATGGTAACCGGACAGCTGATAAACATACATATATAGATACGATATAGTGCTTATATAGATATTTTTATTACGCCCAGACACAGAACAAACAAATGTGCTCATCACACAAATGTTTGTCCTGGTGGGAATCGAACCCTCGACCTCCGGTTTTGCGGTCAGGGTCTCTAACCATTCGACAACGAGGCCAGTCAACAGGATGAATGATGTATTAAAAAGGAGAAGAAAGAGAGAAAGAAGAAGAAGATTTTGTAAGGAATGTACTCAGAATAAGATATAAAATAATGAATATCATTTAGAAATGCTCCCCGAGCGGCATTATGCTGACTTTTGGAAAAACAATTATTTTCATATATTAAACTAAAACTAGTTCAGGGTTTGTTAGAACTATAACATAACTAACTCTTTTGAGAAATACAAACGTTTAGTAAAAACGTGAAGCAATATTTTTAGATCTCGAGGAGAAGTAAAATAAAAAAATTCGAACAAACTTGACCCTTATTGGTATAAGAAAATCTTGGAAACCGTGAATAATGAAACTTTTGATATACCTATCTGTCTGATTGTCTTTACCTTTTTTGTTTCTGGAAAGTTTTAGATGAAATTTAATTGAAATTTTACTGAATAACGTAGATAGTTTCACTGTCTGCTCATAAAATATTCCATTGCAAAATACTTTCATTACGAAACTTTACAATAGTTGTTCGTTTAAACGTACGAATAGGTATATGGAACGCAAAAGTTTTCGTTCGTTAAAAATAAAATTAAATATTTGTAAACTATTGTTTATATGTAAATAAAATATTGAATTTAAATTCTAAACGTTTTTATTAATTATACATACCCCTACAGTTAACGAACATAATACTTTTTTATTGTTATCATTCGTGGGCTTTTTACGACCTTCAGGCTATAGTAGACCCGGAGAAAAAAACGGCGAAAAAACTCCGTATAAACGCAAAATAATCCAGATAATGAATGTTAAAAGGCGTGAAATACAGCTGTTTTATAATGAATCTTAATAGCCTTCATTAAAGCCAAATATAAGGATTTAAGATTGTTCCCTTCGGGGTCCCTTAAGCTACATATATAACAACACATAACCAACAATGAACCTAAAGTTATAAACAACTTTGCTAATTAGTACGTGGATTTTATATTGCACCCACAGGGATAATAGTCTCTTTTAATTAGTTCAAATATACATTTCGTTATACAGAATCTGATTATCTCCGCTGTGCTTATATGAGTTTCCACTGTTCCAAGTTATCGGCGTTAAATAGATAAATAATTAGGGACAATTCCACACACGGCTGTCTGATCCCAAATTAGGCAATTTAATGCCTGTGTTATGGTGACCGGGCAGCTGAT
>DWGJ01005005.1:0-10884 GCA_018246895.1 Aspitha aspitha aspitha
CAGTGACGTTACAGATATGCTACCAGGCTGACAATCAATACCTGGCTTGAAAAGTTTTTTAGACTTGGAAGTATTTATTTTAGCCAAAAATTTTTTGAAGTACCTATAATTTTGATGAGAATTTTATAGAATTAGGGCTTACTTTCATCTTCAATAACCTCACTTTTAGATATAAAAAAGATTTTTTGATTGCTTGCATTGACTCTTGCATTATTAACTCTTTTATGTAACTTACAAGTGAGTATTGTTACATTGTAATTAGGTGTATTACACTGTATAGGTGAACTAATACTGATACTGTACATCTTACTGTACACCTACAAGAAAAAATGCCATGCAGATTAATTTTTAGCTTAAAATTCAAAACAGCTCATTCCATATAAAATAGTCTCTCAAGTCAAGCCAAATCTGGTCGATCTAGTGCTATATTTGGCCTTTTTGGGAAATTCTGACGTGTTTACTCAGTGCATTCAATAATAGGCGAAATCGCCTTGTTGAAGAAAGTTACGGCTAAGTTATTGCTGTCGTTGTCAAGAATTTGTCGGAGTAATTTCTGATGTGACGTATAATATTAGGTTAAAAGTATCTGAATAACATTTTAACCCATGATAAGCGTGTAGTCACTTATAACATAACAGATTGATATATCAAGAACGGGTCGGTAACGGTAGGCTAAAGCCACAGATAGCCGATCTATTAAATGCTTTAATAATTATTTTATCAGTGTCATTATTAAGGTACCAAAAATATCCTATATCAAATATATTATACAAGGTACTAAATATTATAATCTAGAAGTATACAAATGATTTTATTATGTGCATTTTGTCTTTCATGATATGTAAAATGAATACAGCTCAGCAGAATAAATTTTTTTGAAGTAGTTATTAAAGTTTAATAATTGAAAGAACAGGTATTCACATAAGAATTACCTACCTACTCGAGCGACATGAGAACTTTCTATTCTACGTACCGTATTGATAACATTTTTATTGCGACTTTCGAAAACAAAATCGTTATATATGTAGGTAGTAAGAACGCAAAATAAAAGGCAGCCATTTTCAAAACTTGTATACGTAGAAAGTACAAGTAGTACATTACTTATTATAAACTTTTTTACAATTTTAATATTAGTTACAGATTAGATATATTTACTTACATATATACCGATACTTTAATTCCGTTGTTTAGGTTGATTTATTTCAGTATAATTTCTTATTATGTAAGCATTGCCGATCTGAAATAGTTATTATTTTTATTGGCATCTGATGTATACTTTTACTTTAGATAGGCAACGACCCATTGAGAGAGGTCAATGTATGCCCCTTTTAATATATTGAGGCAATTTACGTGCAAAAATAATAGGTACATAGGTACTTGCGTTTGCATATTGATTGCGTAAATATGACTTGTATTCGCTTACAAAGTATACAAACCGTTTGACTCTGCGATTCGCGATTCAACGGCGGCATTCGAACCGGCTCCTCGTGCACGCTTCGGGTGCATGATCGCGCAAGCGCGGTTAGCGGGGGACGGGGACACGGGGGGGTAGGGTTCCACCACGCTGTGAGCATGCGTACTCCACGTGCTCGCGGGCCTTTATCACTGTGCACTACAATTACTTTGGGAATTAACAGTGAATATTTTATACATAAAAAATACAACTTTCAATAACATTGGAAATAGCTCTAATAGCTCTAAATGAAACGTATCAAGCGGTTTATTGAAAAATAATAAAAAGAAACATGTTATATTTCTGTGTATCCTTCTATGACGGGCAAAAACGAGTATTTGAATTTTTTGTAACGTTTAAATAAAAAGGACTTCTGTTCAAAGAAATAAAAATGTAGTAAATTTTCTACAAAATTCAAAGTAGAACAGCAAGAAATGCCCTTGACTACAGTAAATGACACAGACTATTTTAATCAGTATGAAATCACAATAATTATTTGTTGCGAATATTTTATGTTCATAAAACAAAAAATTACAGATAAGTTTAATATACCATATATTTGAAATAAATATTTTGTAATAAGTGTAATGAATTTGAAAAAACTAATACGAATTGGTACAAGTTTCAGTTATAATTTGTATCCCGTTGATATACTGAAATAACCTAGTCTGTGAGAATTACACGGCAGGGTGTGAGGTAGGGAGGGGTTTGAATCATTCGAACACAGCTGAACTGGAGTTTCCTTACAACATACGGTGCAGTGCAAGTTTGGCAGTAGAGGTGAACTTGGCTCTTCTGCCAATCTAATGGAACAGCGTTCCTCGGAGCAAGTGTCGTCAGCTACCGTGTTACGAAAGTCAAACATTCGCCTTCGACGTAACTGTCGCAAGCAACAGATCCTTTTGCTGCTATTATGTTGTTTAAACGGATCATCGAAGGAAAGTCGATGTTGAATGTGGATGTCAAGGATGTAAAGTCACCCGAGAGGTGTTCTAGAAGGAAGTCGGAATGCGATGGCTGTGTCGAACATTCCACGTAAGTTAACATAACACGCGTTTAACTGCAACCTTAAAATTATAATTAGCATGTTCCAAATCGCACGACATTGCATTCATTTCGAATGTTCTTTTGAAAACATTGTTAGTGAAGCGCCGATTGCCTTAATACTATTTCAAAGAAAAATGAACTTTATGCGTATTGCTATAAAGGTGGGTAATAATAATTTCCTTTTATTGTATAACAACAACAATACCATACGCCAGGTCCCTATATTGTATATACGTAAGAGATACAAAGAGGTAACTTCATATTATGTTAAAGTTAAAGTTACCTGAACTATGCGTACAAGTGTACGTACAATGAATCAGATAATACTTCTCAGGGGAACGGAAAGTTCCTTAATTGATGTTTAACTGGCAATAAGCTGTTCTCAATTATCACAGCTGAGTAACGTTGCTTAAAAGTAACGGGTATAATACAAAAAATAAACAACGTTAATGCAAGCAATTGTCCTTTATTTATTTTTTTATTTCTAATTTTGTGCTTATTCAGATACTCTTCAAGTGTTGCAGTAGCTACCTACTAGATATTAAAAAGAAAAGTGATAAAAATCCAGTGACCTAAATATTAATGGAAGCGCCACTTGGTATGACAATGCCACCTAAATTATCTATAGTTATCGGATTCGATCGTATTTCTGATCCGGAATAAAGACATACATACATAAGTCTACACCGGCGTTTATATGATCGAGAGTAAACTGATCGTTTGTAATATTTTTATTGAAATCTTATGTACACGGATCAGGCAAAAGATCATTTAGTTTTTTCTATTTACGTGTACTTATTTTTGTCCATGTAAGATAAGTTATCTTGTACATATATTCCAGACGTCATATTCCCTAACTCCACTAAATTTATACGACTCGAAAATCGTAGATCGTTTTACTTCACTCTCGCGTCAATATCGATCTCTTGCGGGTGCACCGGACTTTGTGTTCGCACTGAAACAATTAAATCATAATACCTACAATATGTTCTGCAGTTTTCCGAGAATTTGTCTTTTCAGTGGCCGTTATGTAAAACACAATAAACGCATAGTCTCAGTACACAGGCATCCCTGCATAATATTTGCTCACCGGTCTAAGTGACGGCCAAATTCGCAATTCGATTTGCATGCATGTTTTTACCGCGCAATTGTAAAATATGAGATGAAAATCCATCTGAGATACTTTGTGCGTAGCGCCATCGCGTAACTCTTTAAGAAATGCGTGAAAAGATCTTTTCTTCAAAACCCGAAACGGCAAAGCGGCATGGGCAACTTCTCTCCGCTGTTGCACATGGCTATAGGCGACAGACCGCTTACCATCATGTAGCCCGTCTGCCTCTGCTAGGTTGATTCTATAAGAAACATTAAACGTATCTCAATGTTTCATTAAAATACAAGTATGTATATGCAATGAATAATGGTTTATTATTGCATGTAAAAACAACCGACGAAACTCTAATGTAAACAACTTATGTAACATGATAATGTCAATTACCAGTAGTATGTTAAGAGTTCGGCATTATAGTCCATAAGAACAACTCGTATAGTACCTACACAGTGTAAAATAAGGTATGTTTTGGCAGTCTCTTTATGGTCAGTGATTTAGAGGTAGTATGGACTTAATGTCATTATGCCTCACACACGGTTTTGTTGTTTTTTTAATGTAATATTTATTTAGGGAGTTAATTTGGTTCAATAAACATATACTTTATTTCAAGTTTTATTCGTTCATTTTATTCGTGTAGATCAGATAGTAATAGTTCATCTGTTTATTTACAGTTTTTTATCCGTATTATTCGCAATAATAATATCTTAAAAACTGAAAATGCTGCCCAAAGTTACTTTTCCACGGGGACGAAGTCGCGGGCAATAGCTATTATCCAATACAATTACCAGACGCGGTTGCACTTAGCGGATTAAAAGCAATCTGTAAACTAAAGCGTTTCATGTAATGAGCTACAAAGCGACGTCTAGCAATTGGTTGTTTAAAATCATTGTTTGTTTAATCAATTGTTTAAAAACAACCGATTGACGGGCTGGCCATCAACCTGTGTATTAATAGGTATATATTCTGAGGGCTCGTCAGTCTGAGATCTGTGAAATATGACGGTACAGCTAATGTATTGACGGTACTTGGGGTCAAGCTGTCAGAGGTCTTAACTGATAGCCTGCTAAAATATGGCTCTTCATATAAACTATTATAACACGTAATTGTTGGTCAGTTCGCTTTTATTCTTACCCAGCTCCATGTCGATTATTAAGATCATAAAAGTGTTAGTAATATTAAGAACGTTTAAAATGTCGTTTGAAAATTGTTTGCGTGCATGTTTACAATAACTTATTGTTTACAGTATATTGGAGGAAATGACGAAAATGGTGCTACTTGGAGTCGTGCTATGGGCCGGAGTAACGTTTGGAAGCCACGTAGCTCCTTACCCTTTAAATTTGATTGTATCATCAGGTAAGAAAACATTAACAATTTGTGCAATATACAAAATTTTGAATGTGGTGAGTTTTTTTAATGAGTCTCTTTGTTACAGATATAATTCATCCGCCCCCTATGTACGACTTTCCGTTTCCAAGCGCACAAATGTTGAAGAGGTTACCGCATGTGACTGCCGCTGATAAGAACAGGTCAATAAGCATCAGTAAGTTTTCAGTGGAATTGTTGGAACGGTTAGAAGATAATTTGAACAACGCTGGAATAACGCCGAAGCCTAGCTCTCCCGCCAAAGGACTAGCAATCTTGGGGCAGCCTTCCAGGCTAGCAATGAAATATGAGAAATCGTCTATGACCATAACGAAAGCATCGCAGAATTTAGTGTGGACTAAATGTACAAGGTCGGTTCGAATTACTTTAAATATTTGTATTTTACAAATTATTAAAGCGTTATTTGTTTTTGTTTTATTTCATTTTATAGGGATTTGTATTAGATGATTATTTGTTATAGATATGGTTTGGCGAATGATGAGTGTGCTAGTTTTATTAGTACTTTAAACTTACGTGAGAGTGAGTATGGTGGCGAGTGCGCGGCGTTGGAGCGTTTCACTTGTCGTACAAACAAGATGTCCTCTCGTTATCGCACTTTCGACGGCTCTTGCAACAATCCCGTAAGGTCTTCTTGGGGTCAGGCATTGACTGGCTACAAGCGTCTCCTGCATCCGAGATACGCTGACGGTATTGAAGAGGTTGGTGTCAATGTTAAGATTAAATTTCTCATCGGCTTTCTGCGATTAGATGAACTTTAAGAGAAGTCCAACAGTAAAATGTAAATTTTTTGTATAATATATTTTAGCCTCGAGATGCTGTGGGCTACAAGTCGCTGCCGTCTGCTCGTCTAGTGAGCACGGAGATGGCTAACAACTTGGACAGGCCAGACGACAAGAAGACAATCGCTTTGGCCGTATGGAGTCAGTTCATTCATCACGATTTGGTACATACTCCAGTGCGGAAAACAAGTGAGTTTTTTGTATTAATTAAATCAAGCCTTAACTTGAATTCAAATCGTTATTGTTTTTATCGGTTGGTTAAAGCGGTGGCTATTTGTAATCCTTATTTTAATATATTTTTATAGTTCATACGGATCAAGCGATCCGGTGCTGCGAGAATACAGGTCTGCATCTGACGCCTCGATATTTGCATCCCAGTTGCATGCCCATCTCGGTGGGGGACAAGGATAATTTCTACAAAGGCAAATACTCAACGTGCATGGAATACACGAGGTCCGTCACGACCTACAGAGGAGACTGTACATTCGGAGCAGCTGAACAGGTAGGATTACGTCGAAGTTCATGTTAACTTTTATACGGGAATTACATCAGAAATATCTGTAATAACATATTATAGTTTGTTTTCTTAACTACTTTATTCTAGTTGATTGTCTATTTAAATAAAATCGGTTGATATCTAATGACATTTTTCTAAAGTATTTGCATTTCAAGAATATAGAAAAACAACGTTAATGTTTTACAGTTTTTTTATTTGAGGCAAAATAGAGTAGATGTGATTTCATAAGTGCATTTCGTAGAAACAGAGTAATCAAAACTCTTAATACATCAGCGAATGTAGGTACTATTTTTTCATTGCAACTGCAAAAAATGTGGTAAATATTTACTAAAATTGGATTATTCATTGAACTTATTAGTATTCTGACAAAAAAGTTATATTATTCATTTGTTCGCTTCCTAAAGTTGCTTACAAAATAAATTGCGCGTAACTGGTGCAGTAAATTAAATAAGAATAATTCGATCAGTTTGGATGTATCTATAGTCGCAAACAATATACTTAAGGATATTAGTTTCTTTTCTTTATAATTAATATTTAGTTTCCTAAATAACAATGGTTGCCTTTGTCATTTAGTGTGAAATAATAATAAGACGTTACGTATCACATTTACGCGTTTACATCGTGACCTTGCCATAGTTTTATATTACGCCCCTTAATGCCTTAAGGTAACTTAACTTTACACTCCTGGTAAAAATGGCATACTAATATTTAAGGCTATATTAACCGTTTATATCGAGTGACTCCTTTGACCGTTTATTTCTTCTTTAACATAAAATCATTGTATTTTCCTTGTCTGCTTTGTTTTGCTGCAATGCAGAGAAAACGGTATAAATATTTAGCAAGATATTACTGGTTATTGTTTATGTTTAGTCAAAACATGTGTACAATTTGTGCGCTGTTAATTGATAATTTATCGTAGAATTTGTATAAACAGCAGCTGCAAACATGTGACAAATAAATTGAACGCGTATGTACTATGCCGCCCATGACCTGCGGGACGCTTGCCATAATAATACAACTACCCATCAATTGATTTTGATTGTCTACTCGCCTCATTTATATGCCTCTACTGTTAAAAGTAATAACAATGTTATGGAAATTTTCTTTTCGACAAATGAATTTGACTTATTACTATTTATTCGAGGACTAAATGATTTGCCTTGCCATATTAAGAGTTTGAACTGTTATTCATTTCTAGCAGGGTTTAATGGTGAAGTTGGGCCCTAGACCTCAAACTGGTTTGAGTTAAATATAGCTGCACTTGGCATTGCATGCAATTATGCTTTGAGTTACGCGAGCTTATGAGTAAAAAGTATGCAGTTTTAAAGTTGATTTCTATTTATAGACGTATAAAGTAAATTTATGGCAATAGTTCATTGTCTTTATTACGTTATCGTTAATGCTGGCTATCCTTGGATTTTAACCTCGGTATGCTTGATACAGTTCTGCTAATAATTTTGATTTTCAATGTCGAATATTGCATTTCAGCGTACCTAATGTGTTTACGAAACAACTTTGAATAGACAGACTTGAAATAAAAAAATCGATAGTAACAATATCATACATGTGTATTTTTTTATGGTTAGCATTTCAAATAATATGGGTTCCTAAAACAATGCAGTTCAGAAAAAAAATGCGTTTGTTGACTATAACCCTTCATAAATTACATCCTTGTAGGTTTAATAGTATTGGTTGTGTAGGTATATTAGGTACTCTTGTTGTTTCATAACAACTTTATGAATGCATGAATGTATTTTCTTGGTACGGAATTTATTGACTCATGTCAATTTGCAATTTATTCAGAGTTGCAGTTTTATACCAGGGAAAAAGGTTTTTTGCACGTCATTTCCCTAATGAACAAAACACATGCGATTTCTACGTGATCACTACTAATAAAAGCAATTCTCAGATACTGATTAGGCAGGTACTATAAAAACATATTTTGCGATTTTGTCAAACTATTTAAGATGCAATTGCCAAGGAGTTGTTTATATAATTTATTCAACAGCTGTGAGCGATAGTGTTTCTATATGAACAATGTGCTGCCTAGAATTTCTTCACGAAAAGAGTGAAATTTTCCTCGGATCTCGGAAAAACATTAGTTCTACATTAATGTTCAATTTGGTTTTATGTAGGTACCTATAGATCAATTTCAGAAACCATTCATCAATAGGGCTGAAATCTAGTTTTAGTAACTAAAATCAAACCCCTACATTGTTCTCCTTGGTATCTTGATGAAAAATTAGAATATAAATAATAAAATAGTCTACCTAATTGCAAAAACAACATTTTTAATTACCTTGTTTACTGCGCAAGCAAATGCAGTAACAATAACAAGGTTGCACAAATATGTATGTATATAAATACGTACTACGCATATAAATTTTTCCCCAACATAATAAAGTAGCATCATAATTAGACGTCATTAGAAAATTACAAACGAGCATCTGATGATATTTATGATTAATTGAATCTCTATGAATATAAAGGACAGTGGAAATTATATTCTGTTACAGATGAACCAAGCCACGCACTTCCTCGACGGCTCCCATATCTATGGCTCCAACAGTCGCGATGCAGCAGTATTACGCGAAAAAACCGGCGGGCTTCTGAAGACCTCCGTCGTGGAGGATCAAGAGCTGCTGCCTCTTGACATCAACCCGATTGACAATTGTTTCGTGGATGAAAAGACTGATGCTTGCTTTAATTCCGGTGAGTTTTAGCTGGAAGTAGCGCATGGTTAGTTTTTCGCCGTTAAATTTAGTGCATTGTTTTAACAGACAAAGCCAATAATTTGCGCAAATATTAGGCACATTTCAAGATGTTACGGAATTGTTAGTTCAATCCATATTTTGCCTTTTACGGCGTATACATTTAAAAAAAGACGAGTCTGAGAAGATAGCCAATTAGGCTTAATGGACTATTGGATAGCTGAGGCGTGTGTTAGTGCTTGCGTGTATATTTCACAATTTCTGTTGTTTTCTCAGGTGATCTCCGTGTGAATATGCATCCCTGGCTAGCCGCTATGCACTCGGTGTGGGTCCGGGAACACAACCGGGTCGCGCGGGCGCTGTCCGCCATGAACCCGGGCTGGAACTCTGACAAACTGTATCACGAGGCCCGGAGAATTGTAGTGGCCGAGCTGCAACATATCACTTACAAGCACTGGCTGCCTGCAATAACTGGTGAGAATTTATTATACCATAACATATTATACCATATAGTATCCTTACGATATATATCCTTACGATATATTTCTTATGTATTCACCATTTATTGGTTGTACAATGGGCGGACTATTGACTATTCCTATTGACGTTCTCTACGAGTGACCATGGCGATATTCTAGTGTAGATACTTGTAAAATGGCGTTTTTCTCTTATCACTTCGCTGTATTATTATATCTTCTAAATACACAACTTTACATACTAAAATGTTATACATATTTGAATATCGTTCAGTGAATAAGCACTTGTACGTATTATGTATCACGCAGTAGTTGAGTGCTCGTCTAGTAAGTGGTTAACTTGTCAATATCTCTAACAACACGTAATAGATAATTTGAATAACTATGTATATCTATTAAGAGGCACGTGATGTCGTTAACGCGTGTGATATAACTGGTCCCCAGTGATTTCCTACGAACAAACATGACGGTAGTAGATTAAACTAAATTTTTTAAGCGTAGTAATAGCGTAATTCATTAAATGTCGGCAATTAGGTAATTTTCTCAATTCTCAATCTGTTTGCAGGCGATAAATAGGCATTTTATTTAATTGGACTATACAGGATAAATTGAGTAAAATTTATTCATCTAGATAATACAATTACATTTATTTAAATAGCAATTGTTACGAGAGTTAGTAATGAGTGTAAGCAACTTGTTGTTAATGAATAACGTTACAGTTGTATTTCGGTTATATTTAGGTACATCAAACGTTTAGTATCACGTCATAATGTCTTCGTCACGTTTCCGTAGTTACTTACTACCTAACCACATAAGACTAGATACAAAAGAATACATTGTACCCAATATTGATTTTAACACGCCGCAAATGACTTAAGAATCCGCGAGTTACTTTGCGAGAACAACGAGAGTTTTATTAAGATCAATTTAATTCTTTTGAAGATGTAAAGTAACAAATAGAGCAAAGTTCTATAAAAAGTACGGATTTAGACTTATTAATAATCTTGTTGAGACTTAGAATCCATCTGGAGCATTTTTTTTTCATATAAACGCACTAGTTTTTTCAACTGTGTTTCGGTCCGAAGGGTGTGGTTACCGGTCAACTTGTACATCAGAGGCGACCATCTTAGTCTTCAAGAGTAGCAACGCTTCTGTGACCGACTTCTGATAGGGCAACTGCTAACACTTACTAACTGCACCTACTAACACATACCAACTGGTCTAATATCACTAACAGTCCCATTCCTGCAGTCCTGTTCTAAAGAATACTCACCAACTAATTCTTATTAACACCCTATATTAACTGAATTCACACTAACAGTCCCTACAGCCTTGTTAGGAGTCGGTTACAGATGTCCATGGGCGGCAGCAGCCACTTGTGACTGCTGCCTGCTCGTTTGCTACTCTATT
>DWGJ01005006.1:0-10883 GCA_018246895.1 Aspitha aspitha aspitha
GAGAAATATCAGGGAGTGGACAGGTATCACCTCTGTCGAACAACTGTTTCGCCTGGCCATGGACAGAGACAGATTCAAACAACTAACGGCCAACCTTCAGCAGTGAAGAGGCACAGTAAGAAGAAGAAGTAATGAGTTATATAAACGGTAATCGCATCAAAAACGTATCTACTCCACGAGAATACGGTTTTTATCAACCTTTATTATGATCTGTTAAAACCTTTCGAAGTCTGTTGATCTCGAATATAGTAACTTCCATTTGAAGGAAGAACAAAAAATATTTTCAAAAGTATAGAATGTCACTTCGATTTTTTATTCACTGTGTGCAAAGCGTGAGATTGTTGTTATTAGTTGGTGCTCTGTAATTAAGAAACAACATAGATTAGTTTCCCAGAAATCTTAATTTTCAGTAATAAAAACATCTACATCATTTTTATTTTCACATTATGCGTGCAAGCATTTTGGTTGTTTCGAGTTTTTAACATATTTCACAGGGTTGTTATATAGTTTCAATATAAAGTTGACCGATGAATTAAAAAGTCGGCATTCATTCATACCCAGACACTTCCCAGCACGACCCATAGTCGCTTGACAAGGCGTCTTAATTGATTTATACCGCGTCAAGCTATCGTCCGGTATTATTAATATTCAAGGGACGATTGAAGCGAAATCGGCCTGAATAGCTTCGCTTGTCTCTATAAAACTAATCACTATATAATTTAGTCACTATACGTCCGTTTCTATTATGCTTCAAATCATAACTTTGTATTAGAATTTCCCGAGTTTCATTTGTACATATAAAGGAGTAGACAAAGCACCGAATGCTATATAAATATCTCTGTCCTTACAAACTATCTATAATAATGCTTTAATGATAAAGCTATGTAAAAGCCAAATTGCAATCGTCGCTTATGTTCGATACGATTAGAAGTCTTTCGAGATCCCTCCATGGTTAATGACCGATTTATTTTCCTATGTGTATTTCGTGGCTGGGATTTTATATCACTGTGTTGTAATGTTTAGCGTTCATTAACCAAATGTAATGTAATGTAATGCACTGAAGTGAGGTAATGAGGTAGAATGAGAATTATAGGTAGAGAAAGATTTTAAAATATTTTGACCTGGAAAAGACAAAAATAATGGCATGATTAAAAAATTTAAGCCACAGTCTGGGTAAGGGCGGATTGGCAGATATCACATGTCTTACAAAACAATGTAACTCAGGACTGTTTAAGCCAAGGGCAAATCTGCTTTATCTCGGCAGGATATTATTAGATATATGCTAGGATATTTTTAAGCTTATCATCTAGAATCGCATGCTATAGTTGACCTGTTAGATAGTAAGAACAGCAGAACAAAACCACTCAAAACACAATGGCATAGGATTAACAATTTGCCTACTTACGTTGATGTAGCTTTTCCCTTTTAAATACAACAGTGCTGCATTAAGAATGACTTACTAATATCTATTACAGTAAAACTTAACTACGCCATGAAACAAAAACTCAATTTATATTGGTTATTAAACTTCAATTAAATCCAATGGAACAGATAGAAGAGGATTTTTTTAAAACAGTAGAAATTGGATTAGGAACTTGCAAAAAATGATAAACGTATTCGATAAATATTTGATCTTAAATGTACTTTTACTGTCCACTTGTACATAATCATGGTCAATTGAAAATTACACGCGTTTTCCTGTTTGGTTTTCCTATTCGTATCTGGGTATGTTTGTGTGTGCGGTTACGGCTTGTGAGAAGCTTTTGACGTCACAAAGCTCGCAGTGCAGCCATTGTAATATAAAGGAAAGTGACGCCGACAAACAAGAGCATTGCGTTCGCATTCCTTACGTAATAGAGGGCACATTTCATATGCATTCTTCATTCAGATCACACGCGGAGTGAAAGATGTCCGCTAAACGGATGCGTCGTCCGTGACGCGGGTGTCAATGTCGCCCGTGTATCATATCGAAATGGCGTTCGTTCGCGTTACAAACAGCTGTTGCTTTCGGTTCATTCTTTATCGTTTCAAATTATTTCATATTAGCAGTTTCATCTGGATAGAAGCCTATTTTAATAGGTCATAAATAATAAGTAGAATTCCACCACTCTGCTCAGTATTAATACGCTTTGCACGCGCTTATATTCGGATTTATGTGAATTATATTTGTTTTGTATCGGAATAGAAAAAGCCTATGTAAATCAGAAATAATCTATCTATCTATCAGTAAAATAGTTTTTAAAATAGCTTGTCTAGTTTTAAAGATTATCAGCCACAAACATTCAAATAAATTTTACACTTTTGTATTATTAGTATAGATAATGTATATCAGACGCATTTATGCCCAAATTAATATTGAACTTCTAAACCTTTGGAATAAATCCGTTACCGTCTCAGAGGACTTGAATGTTTATGTATTCTGCAATAAATCAACATGCAATGTTGTTTGTAATTCACCAGATTGCACGCATTTTACATATTGGTTTTATCGATATTCATTTTGTGTCATCATTTATCTAATCAATTTGTAAATACATACATGATGCAATCAAGATTTTTGATCGCTACTTTGTAAAGATCGTACCGCAATTCTACTACTTAATAAATCCTCATCCGTTTCTTTAATCATGCTACTTCTTAGGATTTATTATGCTTATTGTATACATTAATAAGTAATCATTAATAATTTAAAGTAAATGCAACTTGTCCACTCCTCATGGGTTGACCTCTTATTATAGTTACATTATTTCTTTATTGACCTTAAACACAAATTTTGGGATTTTTGTAACCGTTAATTTGGCAAATGACAATGGTTACCTATCACTTTGATTTGATTATTATCGTGAATGTGTCCATTGCACTCATCTTAGGGTAGAAGCTGGGATCGTAATATACACAAATATGTTCTGAGCATTTATTTTTATGTATATTGAAACAGGTATACATTGAAATTGAGTTGAAGTTACAGTCTTATTTTGGTTGATTCATATGTAAAAATTGACTTTTTACTACCAAATGATTACCAGCGACACCCTTTGTTGCTCGTAAAAACACATTCTTTATACAATCTTCGGTGTTACTTTAGCTATAAGTAGGTTCTGCATTACAAGACTTGTTATCTGTGTCTATTCCAGAATCGAGAGTGTCGTACGTCTAGTTATTTTAATGAATCGTCTGTCGCTTTTCCATGGATAATTAGAGGGACAACCACGTCTTCACTTAAGCAACCAAGCGATAGTTTTCCAATACAATGTCACCTCTCGCAAACACAATTAAAATGTACCGCGGACTAACGCACATGCACCGATGGATAGCCATACCGCATTCAGGCCCACCTCACGTATTAATGCTCGTATATAAACCAAGCCCTGAACTTCCCTGGCATACATTGTGACCGTTAACCGGACGGCAGTCAGTCGCATCTGCCGTCGAAATAAAATAAAAAAAAATAGTGGTGAAAAATAATAGTGCATCATGATCAAACTACTAGTGATTGTTTCCATTGCCGCATTAGCGACGGCGCAGTCGTATACGGCTACGAGGCTGGTGAAGAACATTTATAACGAATGCTTATCCCAATATTCGGTGGAGTGTGTGAAACCGAGGACTCTGGAGTGGATTTCTCTCGTGGCCAACGACGACGAGATCAAGATCACAAAGGACCTGTCTATCGTCAAGCAGGGCGAGCTGGAAGACGTTGCGACCGTCGACCCGAGAATGGCCAAGGAGCCAACGTACGAACTCTTCGACAAAGTGGACCGCTTTCTCCAGACCCATTCGTTGAGGGTGAAAGTTCCGGAAGAGATTGCCAGCAGTGCCGCTTCAGAATACATACCCCGATCACTGCTCACCGACCTCCCCTCTGAGCTGGATATGCCCTTGGATGGCGAAGAAGAGGTTGAGACTTTCGAAGGCAGAAGGAAGAAGATTAAGCTGCCCAAGCCTTTGAGGATTAAGAGCAGTGCGTGATACTTGCCGATGATTTCATAAAAAGTTATCATTTGAAATTGGACAATGATGTATGATAATGGTATTTTTCTCCTTTCAGAACACGGCTTCATCAAAAAGGTGCTTCTTCCCTTCCTTCTCGGTTTGAAATTCAAGGCTTCCGTTCTGGTACCCCTGGCACTCGCCCTCATCGCCCTCAAGACGTGGAAGGCCCTGACCCTTGGTCTTATCTCACTTGTTTTGTCTGGTATGTATTTATTGGTTAACAGACCATTACTCGTATTTGCATAATACATTATAGATTAATGAAAACTGGATGTTGCAATGAATAACTACTGAAAATTTAACATTAATAATTACACTCCATAGGAAGCCAATGAGGAAACAAATGACACAAAGACAACAAACAAATTAATTTTAACTTTATCTTCACAGACGATTAATGTTCTAGCTCTGATCTTTGACACGTTTTGATTTCCAGGTGCCATGGTTATCTTCAAATTCACGAAACCCAAGGTAGTCAACTACGAAGTGATCCACTATCCCCAGCACCACGTTGAGCACCACGTGGATCACCACGCCCCCGCGTGGGACGCCCACGGCCCCTACCAAGCTCGGTCATACGAAGATGCCCACGAAATCGCCTACTCCGGCCAAATATAAACCAAATGCTTTAATTTAAGACGGACCTCGACTAATTTATTTATTTAAATTATTTATTCTAATGTAAATAAAGTCTATCAAATAAGTTTCAAATTCACCAAGGGCTGTTTGATTACCTTGCAACGTTTTGTATGAATTATACTCAATTCTGTTTTATTTAGGTTCATAAAGATGCCATCACTAGGACCAGCTGTTTCTGATGACGAAACTATAGTAACTTATTTTTTTCTACATGGAACAAAACGACATCACACTAGCTAAAACCACTGTTCCTATTAATATTCTCTTATACCATTTCCTAAAACTTACTACAATCGAGATATCACTCTAGGGTGTACTTTCTTTTTGAATTAATTAGCGCTGCATAATAACGGACATCAATATTATCCTCTAGGGAGAACATCGCTATAGCACTTTCATTATGTCTCTTGACAGTTTCAAAGAAAAAAAATATCTAATACTTTACTGAAGACGATAAATCAATACTCCGTTTTATGGTGCTGGTAAGATCATACCTAATCAATTTAGCAGGTACCTATTCTAAACAGAAGTATGTTATATTTCCTATGACAGGGTAAATTTTTGATAGAATGCATCTAATAGTTGGGTGTGACATCAACGTTATACTATCACAAGATACGGAATATGCTGGCGTCCTATATTCAGCATTGTTACATGTTATTTCTTGAAGATAATTTAGCTGACCAAGTTTTTTACAAAACATGAAAGTAAACAGGTTAAGTATGTAAGCTTTATTTACGTCCTACTTATTTTAGGAGCTAAAAAGAATTGTACTTCTGATATAAAATTAACTTAGACGAGAAGTTTAAATAACATTCAATTATTAAATAAACTTGGCCAATTTCGTTTGTTTGATGATGTTTTGTTATAAAAGATTTTATGCTTAGATTTTTATACATTTTGCAGTCAAAATTTTATCTGATATATAACTGTGTTCCTTCAAATATAATAGTTTCTTACATAACGTTCGCGGATTAAAAAATCAATGTATTTTATTGTTCATATCTAAATTACATTATCAATATTTCATTATTGTCAAAAATACTTTCAGTCAAACTTTGTTTCTTAGTCTCTTCTAATTTGTTCATTTTAATTCTGTTTTCCAACAGCACATTGTCTGTGTATTCGTTGAGGTCCGTAATATTTAAATTCCTTGTTATCTCGGTACACGCATCTGTCACACCTCTCACTGTTTTATCTTTTCTTTGCAATTTTCTTAGTAGTCCTTTTTTTTCTTTCATTTGATCGGGTAAATTAGGATTATTTAAAATTGACAAGCTATCAGACATGGGAGATATTTTAATTCTGGTTTTTTTGTGAGATCTACCTTTTGTGAGATCTTGAATATTGAGAATTGGGTGTTTGGCAAAGGATTTGTCGAGTCGCGTCGCATGTATGGCGTCCTCAATTTTATCGAACTTTGCACGCATCCTTATCCGTTTCTCTTCGGTGCTTTCCTTTGAATCAAAATTCATGTTGGGTATTCGTTTGTCCGGCCTCGGTAAAAGTATTGTATTAGAAAACGTTCTGAACACTTTGGACGCTTTTAGCGGATTCATTTTGTATATGTTTAATAGTATGTTGAAGTTATCCGTGTTAGTCCTTTTGAATCTTGATATTTCATTATTATTTCCGTTTGTAATTGAAAGCTAAAAAAGATGTTATGGAATTACATTCATCAATTAACAAGCTATCATTTAAAGGGCACTTTTAGCGTTTTATCCTAAAATTAAAATAGGTTTAATATTAATGATGATAAAGTATTGGTTACTATCCCGTTTAACATAAATTATAGAGAAAAACGTTTTGTCATAGTACCCGTAACATTTGACAAAAATAATTTCTTGAAAAACTTTACATTTAATTTTACATTTCATTTATTTTTTCGAGTGCTGATGTATGTAAAGCAGCTGTACTTAGTTAATATGTTAATAATGTGTAAATGCTTTACCAACATAGCCGAGAGCAGAGTACAAGATAAACGCAACCGCATTACTTTCTTCTCAGTGGTTCTAGCTCCGTTACAGAGTGCCTGGGCATGAGGGATAATCCACAATCTGTGACATTCGTTTACCGTTTGATTTTCCAACACGGACTAGTAATCATCACACCTTTTTGGCGATGGTAAATGCGTTTACGCATGTGCCGGCTGGGGATGCCGGTGATCTGTGATCTGGACTCCGAGCCGTGTCATCATTATACTTATACATATCTAACCCAATCAATTAACTTATTGCTTCGAATCGTTTGTTAATTTATTTATTTTTTGAGTTTAGTATAATATCTAGACATTCCTTGTGTTTTTGAATATTTAACCTAAGTGGATATCCAACACACGATCCAAGAAAAATGTCGACCATTATTCTTCTAGTACATACCAAAAGAAGCTAATTAAGCCGTCATACACTAAGCGTAGGAGAATAACCCGTTTAAGTGTACAATATTTGGGAACTTTTTTATCGTTTTAACAATAACCTGCATTGTTTTTACGTGATAAGCGAATGAACAATTAGTTGCCTGTTTTTACTGGATCGTAACGCCGGTCAGTGGACAGGCTGAGTATGGTTGAGGATTAGGTAAAGATAAAATAATAATACAGATAGCCTATTTTTAACATAAAACTAAAAAATTTAATTAAATTAGAAGACTAATGTGAACTTTATGCTACTGTCTGTGCTGTATACGCAATTGTAAGATAAGTTATGGATTGGCCACTAATAATCTCTGACCTAACTGACGCTGTCTAAAAAAATGTCCCTAGGCGACAGTGATCACTTGCCATCATACGACGCGTCTGCCTCTTTCACAGTCTGTTAAAAAAAATACAAGCCTCCGTAAGTCTACGTACTTAGAAAAACATTTATATGAAACTACGCTCCTTTGTCATCCTACACTATTGTTGACGCCCATCCGGTTTCAGACTTTCTTTACGTATTCTATATGGGCTGGCCTCATGAATATTTGGACTACCGCTTCTACAATACCCATGGGAGAGCTCCGAGAACGAAACTCTTGCTCTTCATCCCCTGGGAGTACAAGTGGTACCAGAATGACGGATATACGAATTATCCAATTGCCTATCACGTTCAAATTGAATGTACTTAAACATAAAATTTTAGAATTCCAATTTTACGAAATTCTCTTACATTTATTTAGAACTTGAGCTTATAGATAGAGCGTGCATTTTGCATTTGACTTTTGCTTTTGAAGTTTGTCCATCTATAATTATGTTACTTAAAAAAAGTGCGCGGGAAAGAAAATGTTATTTTCCTACCTGTCAATGTCAAATACAATGTCAAAAACCAAATAAAGAAAAAATGTATGTATAGTCAACAGTATTTTTAAAGTTAATAAAATTACGATATGAAGAGAGGGAAAAAACTCGAAGTCAATAAATTAATTATTTATTTTACACAGCGAAACAAATTAATTTTTATATTAATTAATTATCTAATAACATACAGTTAAACAACCATAACCGAAACAGTATTAAATGACTAATTCTAAAAATTATTGGAAGTATTCAAATGATTTTAAAGCAATTTGCTGTATAGCTTCAAGGTATGTTACATACTGATTCTACTGTCCTAGTGACTCAATGGCATATTAAAGATATTCTAAGATTTTTAAACAATTGACTTACATTGAAGGCTTACTACGTAAAAGTAATCTGAGCTGTACAGTACGACCATAAACATCGTAAAATATTTCAAATCCAAGAAAAGGCATTTCGCAGGTTATAATTTTTACGTATAATAATGTCGCTTTGTAGACTCTACATAAAGTATTAGAGTTTTCACTATTAAAAGATAGATGGCGCTTTTACAAACATGAAACAGTCGCGTTGTGTATTTGTCGTGGCCAAATCTTAGAATTGATTACTTACATGTTGTCAATGTATGTCAATTACTTCATCTACGTTTATAATAAATAAATGACATAATAAATAAAGTTTTGACTACCTACTAATCTAAGTTTTGGATGTAGCTGTAACTACAGGGAACCCTTATTTACCTATATTATTTTCAATAATAAATGCAGTTATTGCTATATAACTTTATTTACAAGAACATTTACCTCTAAAGAGAATACCATTAAATACTTTCGCCTAACCACCCGGCCGGCCGCGGGATAATCTCGCTGTAGAAACGGTGACTCATGTAGCGACTAAAACAAATTTAATGGTCGCCGTTCTGCGTGGTATGATTAGGGTACTTCTACACATTTTATTTTAGCCGCTAGACAATTCACCGTAAACGATAATTCGGTGAAAGCGCATAATATTCATAACTTTTAATTTAATCTTGTGAGCGTCCTTACAACGCTTGACCGGCGACAATGTTTGACTAAGGCCAAATACGAATATGATTTTGTACACAATTTGTTCACCATGATTGAAAGATCTGACATTCTTTTGAATTTCGAATATTTTGAAGTGTCAATGTTGTGTACATTTTCTACTTTTTGTTGAAATCTATGTTACAATTTGGGTATAGACTGACGCAGTCCTGCTGTTCCTGTCCTTCTCTCGCCGCTTGCACGTACCCGTAATATCGCAACGCCATTTTGCTGTCGGCAGGTGGCGCTAGTTCACTAGATTCCCTGCAGAACAATAATAATAAAATCAATTTTCTGTTAATATTTTAAAGGTAATCCTTTGTGGAAAAATCTGTATAACTTTTATAACTTATACATATGTATGTTTATCAGCTGTCCGGTTATCATTAACGCAGTTAATAAATTCCAGTATATACTTACAGTTAATTAAGAGTTCTAAAACCCCATATTTTGAAGGTCAGTTATCAGTTTAGTATCTTCATTATTATCATAAAAAGAAAGCCTATTTATGCTAACTAATTGTAATCAAGCCATTTTGAGTTTTACGAATTAACATAATTAGTAGAGTGGAATAATTTATATACCGTAATCTTAGGTTAGCTTAAGTAAGGTTTATAAGGCTGTGGATTTTAGGGGAATAAATAAATAAATAAATCGTTAGTAGAGTGCGACCGTTTATGCGGTTGTAGACATTCCACAAGTTAATAATATTGTCCTCATTATATTTGCAAAAAATTAATTATTACGGAATACAAGAAACAAGCGAGCCTAACGACGTTCAGTCATTATAAAGCGTATAATATATTGTCTCTGAATTTTGCTTTTTCTGTCTAAAGTTCGGAAAACTAGTCAATCTGTCTCCCTCTTTCCTCCTCACCCAGTCAGAAATATAGGTAATGAACCAAATAATTCCACATTTGAATCTCTTACTCACTTGCTCAACTCATTCGACACCAGATTACTGTAAGGTGCGTGTTTGAAAGGGTCCCTGTACAGGGCACAGACAGCCCGCTCCTTGCACCCAGAATCCGTGGCGCCGATAGGACTGAGCATCGAATCCACTCTCTCCAGAAGCGCACCGTAGAATTTCTCAGCTGCTACCGTGTCCTGAAAAGTGGTAACAATAATCATTAGAAAGAAAGAAAACGTTTATTTGCCAACAACTGACTTAAAGCTATGTACAATTAAAACATAATAATCAAGAATAAAAACATTAAATGTGTACAGCAGAATAATTGACTAAAAGGGGTGCCGTGAGCCTACGCTGATAGTCATAGCATGATGTTGATAGCCTTTCTCAATAAGTAGACTATTCAACACAAAAATAATTTCTTAATTGGAACCAGTAGTTACTGAGATTGGCGCGTTCAACCAAACAAATTCTTCAGCTTTATAATATGTATTAGTAGATAGATACTCACAGGATCTTGTGCAGCCAAGATCTCCTGTTGCTGTCTAACCAGTTCAGTTTCAGTTTTCACTCGATTGGTCTCAGTGAGCTTTGCCGCTGAGACGCGCAGCAACTCATCTCGGACCGGCGATGGAGGGGCGCGCGCTGCTAACGCCGCAGCTCTTATCTGAAACGTTATTTGACATCTATAAAAATGATAACTTACGGAACAATAACATCGTCTTTATGAAAACGAGATTAGTAAATAAATCAGTAATAGTAGAAGGATTGTAACTTATTGTCAGAAAATGTGGATAATTTGTCTGGCCTCGTGGTCGAGTGATTTGAAACACTAACTTCTAAACCGTACGTTGCGGATTCTATTCCCAAACAGGACAAACATTTGTTTGTTCTATGTCTGGGTGTAATAAAAATATCTATATAGTATTATATAGTATGTAATGGCTATCAGCTGTCCGGTTGCCATACCACGGGCATTCAATTTCCTACTTTGGAATCAGAT
>DWGJ01005007.1:0-10883 GCA_018246895.1 Aspitha aspitha aspitha
CCACGCGGCATTAAGTTCGCCCATTGTAACCTAGTACAGGTGCAATAAAGAATAAATAAATAAATAAATAAAATAAATAATTAACTGGCTGCTCGGATTGGTCGTTAATTTTCATCAATAAACTTTTATTGGTACAGATCAAGACGCTGTATCAGCTTGTTACATCCAATTAATAACAATCTGTGTTTCTGCATACATAAAATATATGTAATCATTCATTGTTAATATACGCAGTTGAATACAATACGACTTATTTTGACTCAAAATGACCTAATACAATTAACTTTTTTTTCAATCGGAGCTGCCAATAATGTTTATATGTATTAATCAAAACGGAAATACCCGAAATACATAGTCTATGCTAAATTACATAAAATCGATAAATTTATTTAGGACTTTGGTTCCAAATTATAATTCCTACAAATTTTGTATGAAAGCAACGTAATTGTTACATAATATACGAGTTTATGTATTTATTTAAATCGCATTGAAAAACTTGTATTTCTTTAGGTAGCAGAATTCTATATCGAACTTTCTTTGCGAGTTCCAATGAGTTCCGTGCCCCATTCAATCCGCTAAGCCGGGATAGGACGCGTACAACTAGGTACGAATATGTGAGGCACGTTTGTATAGATTTGGGAGAGATTTCGCCGAGGGAGACCGGGGCCATTGTGCTAACCCTCTTAGCCGTACCCTGTAAGGGTAGCTGCCAACGGTGCGATGCCAACCAAACCACAAGCTTACTGCCGACAACAAGCTTTATTGTATGCAGTTATATATAGTAGGAATTCATGAGTTGTTTCTAAATTATGTTCAGCTACCAGTGAGGAAATGTTTGATGTGGTTTCATGTCTCAAGCTATAGACAACAGTGCGTAGATTAAATAATAAACGCACCAACTAAATACCCGCAAAAACAAAGAAAAACAAATTACACAACAAATAGCTATTAGAGTTATCGAAATCCGATACACGCGAATAACATGTTGCTGTATGTACCGTTTAAACTGTTTGCCGATAACCGTGCTGTGATTTACGCATAACGACCGCCGCACTACGAACTGCGTACTAATACATTTATACGTTGCCGAACTGGCTGGAACTTTTAATTAACGCTGCTTATTCTATTAATCAAATTTTGATTAATCTGCATTTTTAACGTTTGTTGGCTAAATTTATCTGGAATGAAACACGAAGCTGTTAAATCGTCAAGCAGTTGGACTATGCCGGCTAGAAATAATCATATTAAAGGCGACGATTATTCAAGGGATCATTGAGCCAACCTTATTATATTAATGATATAATATCATAATTTACTGAGAAATTTTTTCATCGACGTTTTTTTCCCCGGCCTACCGTTGCCCGAAGGACGTACAAAGTCGAAGAATGATACCTACAAAAATGTATAATTCTTAAGCGTATGTTTATACATAATAATGTACTAGCTATTAATCGCGGCTTCGTCTGAAATGTCAAAAGAATTTGTTGTGTTCTGTTGTGAATGTTTACTGAAAGCCATTGTAACTGTTATCAAACAGTCGTTTATAGTGCACGGTATACCGATAGCGAACTTTTGATTTATGTCTGCACCTCTGGCAACCAACGAACTAATCGACGTTGCTAAACTCACCACAACTCGTAATGACTCTTGTCGCGAGCTACTTGTGAGTTTTGAGTTGGAACAATAATTTTCATACATACATAACATTGTATCCGGCAACTTACGTGACAACTTTTCTAAATAATAAGTGCTTAGTAGTTTTGGGCGTGCTGTATAAAACTTGCATGTACATATAAATACAACGGCTTGTTGGGAGTTACGTTATTTAAGAATATGATATTAAATTAAACTAAGCTTTTCACAGCGCCCTAATAGCAATCAACGGTGTATTTAAGTCGCAATTAAGGCGCCGCGAGGCAATGACTGCATGTAATAGGTCCTAGCTGTAATTAATTCTGTGTATACCATTGAAATAGGCCAGGATTTATAAAAAATGTTTTTATAAGTTTTTATTAAATCACAATTTGTCCATTTATTCACTTTCTAATTCATATCACACTACAGGTGACGATCCTACCGATGGTCCTGTCAAAATCATTTCTATAGCTCACAGTTGAATAACTACAGTCTTATTGTTGGATATGTCTCGTCCGGTAACTCAGATAGACCTGAACAATATAACTCAATAACTCAAGCTTGGTCAAAAACCCATGGTTTACACATATGTATGTATGTTGAACGCTTTTAAATAATCTCTACTTTTTCTGTCAAGGTGTAACCAAAACAACCGGATCCAATCACAAAGCGTGCCCTTCAAAACATGGAAACGTTCGAAAAGATTCCCTAAAACCAGTCACCCAAAGAGCCGACCGCGCCCACGTTGTTTAATTTTATGGGTCGCTTGCAATCTATTAATATGTCAGGGCTGCTGCGAGTGCTTTAATTATTGCTTGAGAGTTATTCGACGAAAGCGGATCGAAAATAGCATGTAAGTTGGCAGCTGACATGTTTTTTTTAAACCTCAGTTACTTTGCTTCAATTAGTATGATACATATTAGTACCATTCAATATAAAAGTGCTCTCAACTTTAAAATAATCCAGCAAATATATTCCAGTTAAATATTTTCTCTCAAGCTTAAAGCACACTTGACCAAATTTTATTACTGAAGCACATTACTTCTAAATGTATTTCCGGCGGCACTCTCTCAGATCTCGAAAATAATTGGAGTGGAATATTTCGAACTTCACAATATAATTTCTATTTTGAAGTTAAGGACTACTCCCATTTGGTTATTTGAAATTGGAAGTTGTTCTTACTTTCTATTTGTTGTCGTAAATACGTCATTTGTGTTGAACCGACTTGTTAACGATCATTAATTAAATTTTATTGCAGCGGTTATTGGATCAATTCATGATAAAGTTGTATTCGTTAACGTTCACATTACGGTAACCCTCATTATAATATCACCGATCCAAATCAATTAATTAATTAAGAGCCTTTAACCAAATACGGGTAATCTACAATTACGGTTTATTGATTGTATTATGTTTATTTTTCTACAATAAATATCAAGTCTACTCTGTACTGTTATTAGAATAACGTTAGAATCAAAAACTGCAAAGAGTGAACAATATAGCCTCTAAAATACTTTGGCCATGTTCATAAGTCCTTCAGGCTCATTACGGTGGGCCAGGTGTAAGGAATCGCTCGTAAAATTGATCGAGCAAAGGAACCCCGTGCCTCGAGTAATTAATTGCTGGGCTACATAAACATTCAGTACCTTCATTATATTACCGATCACATATATGTAGGTAGATCGTGAATTCCACCGATGATTTACGGGCAAATATAGGCTCAGGATTGCATATCTGTCTCCGGATAGTTATGTCAAAGAGGCAGTCCAGGCACTACCAACTTTTGACATAGTGTATACTGCAATTTGTCCTAACGCCCCCAAACTGTATCCTCATTCGTGTTTGAAGATGAACGGAAGGTCTTAAAAGGAACGTATAGGCATTTCCCGAAGTGGCTTCGCGACAGCATGCTGAAGGCGGCAGGCGTGTGGAGTACTTCGGGGCTATTTGTGTGCGATCATTATGCGCAAGCACGCGCCTCTAACTGTGTAACAGTATCCGAGTGGTTTCCGCTCGCACGCGCCGTCTTCCGCCTAGAGTATTGTACTAAATCACTTGTGGACTATAACTATGTAGGTACCATTTAGGTACAGAGTGCACCCAGCAAAATTTACAAAAATCTACTTTCATATTGGGAATATGATATACTTGCTATATTCGATTTAATATTATTTTACGTAACGAAATGATGCATTTGATTTCACAAAAAATATATTTTTCATAGATGATACTCGTAGGTATGTTAGTTCTACCGTGTCAGTCGTGCTACTTCCGAAATGTATTTTATATACAGTCTGACATTTTATTTTGCGCGGTATATAATATCGACGAAACTCCTTTCGTTAATTAAAGTTTAACAATGATTGCACGGAGATTAATTAACTCGGCGTTAGTGTTTATTGTTTACCTAATAACTTGATGTTTCTCTCAAACTACCGCTAATGGCAAGGTCGTTATACTAATAGGCATTTTGTTGGTTGTTCAGATGATGGAAATGAGTTTATGAGAGCGTCGCGGCTGGGTGCAGTCGCGTAGGCGCGCGATGTGGCGTCTCGGGTGCATCACGTGCGCGGTGCTGCTGCTGTGTCCGCTGGCACTGAGCAGGCACGATGACGACTTCGCCTTCGACAACAACGAAGAGTTTCAGGTTAGTAACTTGAAGCACGCTTATTAATCGATAAGATCTCGGACTGTTATATCATGTAACAATTATACAACACGTTATGGACCGTGCTTATATCGTCTAATGAGCACTAATCTTGGCTTTTACAATTTGCTCTATAAAGCGTGCTAGTATACTCCAGACCTCTCTATTGTGAAGAAAGTGAAAGCACTACAAATATTTTAATTGGCCGTAATATTTAATGAAAATGTATAACAATGCTTTTGTTTTTTCGCTCTTTGATATTTTAATGATGACTCTAGTTTTGGAATACTATAAATAACGGTAAGGTAATAAAAGATGAATAAAACAAAAACCTGAAAGTAACTAGCTTTTAGTTAATAAAAAGTTTTTTTTATAGGATAGTGTAGCAAGCGAGCAGGCAGCAGTCACAGTCACTAATTTATCCCAATCTGGCCTCTTTAGTCTGCTCTTACAATTAGCCATAGTGGTATAGTATTAATAGCGACTTAATCCATGACTCACATAAACGCTGGTAAAATTTAATCCAGAGTTAAATCGACTGTAGCTGCAAAATCCAACGAAATATTTTATCACACTCTAAGCCTTGGTTAGTGATTTTTGGGCATAGAACGATTTTAATTAACTTTCACATTTTTTATATCATAGTATCAGATTAATCTGATTTATGAATTGTAACTTTGATCATTAATAAATATGGCGGAATTGCATCATGGAAACAACGAAATATTGCTAAAATATTTGAAAAACAAAAATACTACAGGTATCAGTGTTTTCTTTTAAAAGTATTGTCAGTAATTTAGAATATCTTTCCAGGTTGACCTGACAGCTAACCATTCAGAAATAGCAAAAATTGGCCTAAGAAGGTTATGGGGTGTTCCTGATACATCGGCCTACGTGGGGCATCTGTTCCGTATGGAAATACCCAAGGAGGCTTTCTCGGGAGAAGTCTTAGCATATAAGGTACCTACTTACACAGATCTTACTTATATTACAAGAATCCTTACATGTCTTACAGACCTTGTCCCTCAATCGTCTTTATGTATTCAAGTTTGGGGAAGAACCGCAATGCGCAAACATACGAAGTCAAATATCTTACACTCGTTCAGAAAAAGTTCCAAAAAATCAGAAAAACAACGTCTTCTGCTGAAGACGAAACATGTTATTAACAGGGACTAGATAAATAATTCAGTTAGTAACAACAACTTTATTTGCTTCTGGTTTGCTTCTCGATAAGGGTGATGTTTTTGGTTTAAACGTTCATTAGGCGCGTTTCGCTGCGCAACAACTCAATGTTTTGGATGATATAGCAGATGATAAGTTTCTGTTTCACTCGAAACTAGTGATTTTGTGGAGCTCTTAATTACAAGTAATTGAACATTTGTATGTACTGATTATGTGAGTGTTATGCAAGTAAGCTGAAGTAACTTTAGCTCAGTCACAATAGAGGGAAAACAGACAAGCTTGACAGAAGCATAGTGATACATGGGTCCAATTTTATTGAAAACTCTAACATTAGAGGGCGAAACAAGATAACTTAATATTATACTGAAAATTTTAATTTATCTGGTTGTTTTCATACAGATTTTCAAACATTTGTCTCCTACTACCCCCGCATATAGTTACTTATAACTGAAATTTAAATATCACTTGCTATAACGGTGAAGGAAAACATCGTGAGGCAACCTGCACACTTTAGAGATGTTATAAAGTATATAATATTTTCAGAGGTGTGTGAAGTCTATCACTTCGCACTTGGCCCGCGTGGTAGATTATGGCCTAAATCCCTTTCACTATGAGAGGAGACCCGGTCCAGCAGTGAACCAAATAAAGGGTCGAACAACAACCCCCGCATATACAATGTCATTGTCTATTGTTGAACTACAATCGCATTACTAATCAATTGTGTCTAATCAAGTCTAAATACCTGAACCACAACTAACTCTGAATGACTGTACAAACCGAACGATTATTTATTAACCAGTTTATTTATTTACTTATTTATTAAGACCAAATAAGAAAGAGGACGGCACAAAGGTTACTGCTTATTTACCCAAAAAATTTCTACTAGTAGACTTACAACAGGAAAAAGGTCATAGAATGGCAGATTAGCTGCTTATTTAGGTACCCAAAAAATTTCTGCCTATACACCTGTTAGAGGATGAAGATCATGGAATGGTACATTTGCTGCTTATTTACCCAAGAAATTTGTCCCAGTACCTATACCTGTAGAAGGAAAAAGGTCATGGAATGGTAGATTGGCGAGTATATGTCTCTTCTTGTCAAATAATGTAGGTCCGAAGCGAGGACGGTCGCCGCACGCCGGGCTGGCTGGCCGTGGACACGAAGCACGGGCTGATCAGCGGCGTGCCGCAGCCGCAGGACCTGGGCGCGCACACCTTCACCGTGGTGGCGCACGGCCGCACGCACGGCCTCACCGCCACCGACTCCTTCACCATAGAGGTGAACCTGCCACAGATAGTGTCTAACGATCTGATGCCACCCATCCTGGGAAATTCACCCTTTATAAATGTCTACTTTATGTTGGTCTATGTTCTCGTGCATTATGAAAATGACCACTACCTATCGACACTATTATATTACTTTAATTCGGACAAAGAAGGCTACAGTTGTAGCTTTCGAAATGGTATATAAACCATGAATTTCCACACAGCAACGCCTGATTATTAACAACAACAAAATTAAGCTTCCCATAATTTGCATTTGGCTGATGTTACAAAAGTATTTGTTCGATTCCAGGTGAAGAAAGCTGATGAAAAACCCCAATCGAAGTATGGAATGTGTTTGCACAACGAAAATAGACTTGTCCTAGTGATCCTCATAGATGGTTCCTTCTATAAAATCGCTCCGCGGCAGCGGATACGAGCTCTCATGGAGCTGGCCAACTTCATGGGTCTCGATGGAGTGAGTATTTAAAGAAAAGAAATAAAATTTATTTGCATTCACGCTTCATACAAGTCTTGCTTTCTACATACAATTATTTGTCTTTTGTAACAGTTGTTTTTATGAATAAATGTGTTTTCTTTTTCATTTTTATTATTATCGAAAATTGTATGATGTAGTGCTGATGCATTGACTGAAAATGAAAAAAATATATAATCGCTAATTTATAAAACGACAGCACTGCTGCCCACAGTACTACAAGTGTATAGAAACTTAATGAAAGTAACGGTACATTCCAGGACGAGTTCTGGATGGAGCCGTACAAGACGGAGTCGAGCCGCGGCCTGGCGGTGATCGCGAGCGGCGCGGGCGCGGCGCTGCGCCGGCGCGGCGACGCCACCAGCGCCATCTATCTGAACGTGAGTAAAGCGTAAGCTACACACTCGTAGGTACGTCAGCGTCACACCAAACATAACACTAGCGACAAGTTCAAGCGCCTGAACAGTAACTCGAATTTCTTCTCAATAGAAACTTGAAAGAGTTAAAAAATTTGAATAATTAAAGATTCTAAAAGAACATTTTGTTGAGGAAGTTACACGTAAAAGTCCCCGATGCAATGTGTAGCAGACATTTTTGTATTATATGATCATTACAGTACTTTTATTCCACTGGATTTGTACAAAATACATATGTTTGCCTTTAGTTGAAGACAACTAGTTTAACGCAAGTCTTAAGCCTTATGTTCCCATGTTAAGTGAGTGATTAAAGTAAAAATATTGATAACTGATCTTAGAAAAGACTCTTTTGATGTTATTTTAATATGTAATTGAATGAGTAACGGCTATGCTACACGATATTGAACGGCGGTTTGAAACTAAGAGCGTTTCAATGTGACATGAAATTCGGCATAAGGCTACACAGTTTCAAACCACCGTTTAATACCTTGTATTAAATGTTTGAGTCGAATAAACTGGAGGTTTGTGTTGCGTTGCAGGTGGGGTGCGGCGAGAGGTTGTGGAATCGTCACCAGGTGCTGGTGGCGGGGCTGCGGGAGCAGGCGCGGGACGGCACCGTCCAGCACCTCGTGCGGCTGCCCGTGCTCGGCTGGCGGCTGCTCAGCGTCAAGCCCACGCCGCGCCACAAGAGACAGGTGACACGTGGCGACACATTACATCTATACCGCTAACGAGGAAAATACCATCTTTCAGTAGTTAACAGTCTACTTTGTTGATACAACTTTAGTGTCTACTTTGTTGATACAACTTTAAATAAATAAATAAATAAACAGTTGTTGGGAATTTTGGATTCCTCGAGGATAACTGTCGTACATAACTATTTTATTGGTAACAGTGCAACATAAAAGAACATCTACTTTCCTTATTGAACACAAAAACAATCTAAGGTATCCTCTAACACCAGTTTTATGAAGATAATCACGTCGAAAGTATTGCACGTTACTTTAAATTTTGTGAAAGCTGTGCTACACGATATTAAACGGCGATTTGAAACAGTTTAGACAGTTGTTTATGCCAAATTTATGTGATATACAACATGCCCGTGGTTTCAAAATTCTGTTTCAAACCGCCGTTAAAAAATAAAAAAAAATCCTTTTCTCATAATGCAATGGAATCCCGCTTGACTGAGCGCTCAGCTGATGGTAATTTAAATGAAGTGTCTCAATCGTTAAATCGATATTTCCCAGTCGCCGCTGGACGAGGGCTCCGGTTACGACAACTACGACGCGGAGCTGGACGAGGGCGACTACAGCGGGTACGACCTCGGCGACGACGACGACGACGACGACGACTACCGCAGCGGCAAGAGCGACCCCGTGCCCGACCTAGTGAGTGCTCATCCTCCCCTCCCGCCCCTCCTTCTAGTATTATAAATGCGCAAGTGTGTATGCTCCTTACCTTTTCATATCAAAACGGCTGAATCGATTTTGATGAAATCGGCTATGGGGATAGTCTGGTGTCTGAGAATGAACATGGGGTATCGTTTAGCCCGATGTTCTCTGCGCGTCACAGTTAGTCGTAGTATAAACCGCATATATATTTCGAGGTTTGTGACCTCCGCACTGTTATTCCGCCAAAAAGGTATGAGGTTGCCAAGAACGAAACGCATCTAACATGTTATAAGTTACTTGTATAATATAAATTTCGAAGTTCATTATATTCGAAAAGCTTTTATTTTAAGAAATCAATGCATTGATTGCAAATGTGTATGTAAATATATGCGCTGTGGTGTTGCACTAACTGGAATAAACAATGGCACATCGATAAAGGACCAATGTACTAAAAAATAATGGCTTTCTATGTTTCCAAGTTTTGTATGTGTTGTGTTACGTGTCTCATGTGTTAAGATAATCCCGAGCGGTTATCATTCCATCGATCCATCGATCCATTGCCTACGGAAACTTAGCGTTTTTGCAGGTTTGTCATTCAGCTGTTAGTCATTTTATTTTTCATGGCACTAGTAAATCTGGCAAATGATGTGTCTATTTCATTTATTAAACAATATTAACTGTTACTTAATTGATCTACAAAAAAAATGTTTTTGTTTTTATGATGCAACCAAACGATGGAATACGGTTTAACTCTTTAAATATGGACAATTATCCCATTTATCAACTGGATAATTGCTGTCCCGTGACTGCATTGACGGGCATAGTAGGTGGCTCTGGTGCACGATTTGTTTAACAACAATCAGTCAAAATAAGTCTTAATATGCCTTGTAAATGTCATAACATGTGTCAACTTTAAGATTTTCTACATTTAAATCATATTTCGTTATCACCGGAATACAAAAGACAGTCGTTATAATTATTACATATATTTATCTTGTCAAAGATTGTATTTTTAAATAATATGTAAAATGCGCATTAATGTTTAGAATGAGAGAAATATGTCTAGTACTGCAACATGTCGCTTTGAAATACTCAAAACGAACCAAACTTATGGCGCTCGTTATTAAATAAATTTACTTTTTTTTGTGTATTTCGGAGAGAATGAAAGTGCTTTATACTCGGCCAGTATACGAGGCCGTATGTGACGTCGGGCCCCGCATTCCCCATAGAACACTGCACACCCCTTCACGTGAACGTAGCAGCGTAACGATACCACAGCATGGAATGTTGAATGACTTTCTATATCATGATGATCCCCCGACGCCCTCGTGGTGACAACAATCACAGAATACCTTCTAAAATTAATTCCTATATCCCATTATACTGCAATTGGAAACACACGTTTTGCTTTCGGAATACATTAACCGGTAGGAACTTATGTATATAAAGATCGATACAAAATTTTGGTGACAGTTAAATATTTCATTACTTTATTATATGGTACATCACTACATATGGTGCTCGCGTGTCGTCGCCATCCCTAGCTCACCGCTCAGTAACAATTGGTCGTAACGGTATCATCGCAAACATTACGTGTAGCTACATCATATTAACCGTGGGTGTGAGCTTTGTGTGCGGTCGCCCGAGATGTCGGGGAGGACATCGCAGGCAGGGCTCACACCCGGTGTTATCGACCGGGCGGCAGCATAGTACTAACCGAGTGTGTCTGTCGGGCGGCGCCAGGAGCCCGCGCGCGCCCCCCACCCGCACCGCCACCGCCACGGCCAGCCGACACACACCACCACCGACACGTTTCAGACCCAGCCCCACCGCGCCGCCGCCGCCAGCCCCGCC
>DWGJ01005008.1:0-10883 GCA_018246895.1 Aspitha aspitha aspitha
TAAAATGATTTGGAAATCAATTTTAAACAAACAAATGTTTTTTTTAATGGACCTATATAGTTTTTGTAGACATTTCCGATTAAGTACTTTAATGCAGAACATTATGTTTGTATGAACATACACAGTAAACAATATACCCGAAGGCTCACAATCTTTTGTGTGAAGCAGTTGTTATGAGGCCAATTGTGTTTTAATCTAAAGAGTATTCTTGCTAATTACATCTAGAGGAAATCAAATACATCATTGTAAATAAAATCAAGCTTTAAGGCAATAAGGGTTATAAATATAGTGATTTCTAAACAATGTTGTGGGCATAAATAACCTGTGCAAGTTAATGTACCTAGAATCACCTTCAACTTGATTAATCTATACAACTAAGTAAAAGAATAGAAAAAAGACCTTGTTGCCCATTCCAGAAGTGTATTAGAGGCGAATATTTTAGTCTTTTTAAAAATGTGGCGATTTCTGCACTATATCCCATGAGTTGTAGTTGACACTTTCAATAAAAACTTATTGTTGCAAATAATTTCATTTGTACAGTCCTATAAAGGTCTGATGCAAAAGTCCATTAGCAGTAGTAATATCATGTGACTGCAGCTAGCTTGTCTGTTCTGCCGTCTATGGCATATTTACAGTAAGTCGTTCTCGTCGGTTTGGAGAAAAATGTGGTAGAAGTTTTGGTACGAAAATCTTCCACAAATCCTTTGTTTGTAATCGGATCATGGTCAATAAATTTGTATAATAGTCATGACTTAACATATTAATGGTATAGATGTCGTACTGTAGTTTGGTCTAAAGAGTTTGCCAACAATCTGACTTACTGCAACTATGCTATTGACGGCAGTGTTATGTACTTCACGAAAATATGTATTACACAGTTGTCATTGCTCCTTGATTATTAATTAATGTTTTTAAAATTCTCTAATTCCAGTTTCTTGGCTTGATCATACTAGCAGTTGGTGTGTGGGCGTGGTCAGAGAAAGATACCTTTAACAATCTTTCTCGATTAACTAACATTGCTCTCGATCCAGCATTTATATTAATATGTATCGGTAAGTTTTCTTCCATAGTCAAGCATAAGCACTGTAGCCATAATCGGCTTGGATATTGTTATTATTATTATTATTATTACTTTACAAGTCAAATGTGATCCAGCACAAGAAACAAAATAATGAATTAGAATAAACTTTGAAATACTTGATGAATTCAATTACATAATCATTGTCATGATTGTAGTCTGTTATTTTCAAATTTTTTATGAATCTGACAAATAGGTAGAGGGCTCCATGTTGGTAGGTTATCATTGCTGCTATGGCTTTTTGTTCTAACATTGGTGGAGCCACCAATGTGTTGCCGGTATTCATTATTATTTTTGGTATTTTTATTTTTATTATTTAGCCATTTTATTATTATTATGTGCCTTTGTTGTAGAAGCCCACTTTAATAGCGATAGATGTGGTACAGGAAAATGTGTCTTTAATTATTTTTATATTGGGAATTTATAGGGAAATGTTGGTTAATGTTTCTTTTCGAAGGCTCCTTAACACCTTACATACAAATATTATGAGTGATTCAATTTATGAACTGAAGTATCTAATAAGAATTAGAGAACTTACATCTAAATAGAAGCTATCATTCAAAGCAATTTACCTCAACAGTATAATAAATTCCATTTATTGAATAAAACATGGGTCATATAAGTAATTGATATGTAAGTTTAAAAATGTAATGCAAGTTTAATAATGTATTTAAATGTTTTAATTTTTTCATGTTTAACATTTTAATGTTTTAATTTAAATGTTAAATACAAAGGATGAAAAACATTTTTCTAACATTAACATAATGACTAATTAGTATTCACCCTTTATGTAAGCAGTAAAGTATTATTCATACCTATTTGTGTACAATACTGAGAATTTTGAATATATGCTTAATATGTACATTTATTGACATATATTTTGAAGCAGCTTTTGTGATTACATACACTTAGATTACAAAAACAATAGATTAACCTTTCCATTGTTCTTAGTTGGGCATTGTTTGTGTTAATTGATAAAATCTAATTAGTAAAGATTACATAGGTAATAGCCAGATACACTTGAAATAATGAATAACTCTAAATAAATTGTTTCCTAAAATGCTTGAGTATTGCTATACATGCTAATTGTTTCAGTCTGATTTCTCGATATATTTGTATTATAAAATTTTTGGTATTCTATGTGTATGTTAGAAAGTATATAGTATGTAAGGAATCTGTAACGATGGTTTTCAATAATTCAGTGCAGTTGTGGCAATATTTCCTACTTTTGCAGGCACTATAACATTCATAATCGGTTTCACGGGCTGTGTTGGTGCGCTGCGTGAGAATACCTGTTTGTTGGCATGTGTAAGCTATATATTTGAATTTTCTTCATTGCAAGCCACAATTTAATATTCAGCTATTTGTAACATATGTATGAACATGGCAAAGCTCATCTTTAGAATGTAAGATACTTCTGTTAGTGGTATATTTTTGATTCAGAATTTTTTGAAAAAATGTTAAACAATATCCCCATTAAAATTGTTCTATCAGTGAGCATTTAAGTTTTAATTCTCTGCTTCTTCAATTGCCATTTTCGCATTATGTCATACTAGGTCAAATTTAACTTTGCCGAAGATTAAATTTATGTATGTAATGTTGATAATCAATATTGATACAAATTAATCATTCTAATACATTATCTAATACATCATTCTAATACATACATTATCATTTTCTTTGAATGTGACACATGATCAATATAATTTCTTGATTACAGTATGCAGTGTTTCTGGCATTGCTATTGTTGGCCGAGATGACAGCGGGCATTTTGTTCTTTGTGTTCAAAGAGTGGGTGAGTACATACATGTTGTCTGTTTAAATGACTGTTAATGTCCTCAAAACCACTGAAGTAATTGAAAATTTTCCTGTTTGGTGCAGATAAAACAACAAGCCACAAGTGGATTCCAGACATTCATAACACATTACAGAGACGATCCCGACCAACAAAATTTAATTGACTGGATACAAGAAGATTGGGTAATTATATTATTACTAGTAGAGCTGACCACGCGTGCCGTGGTTAGACATGTTAAATCATATATGTCAAACATGTTAAAATCCCGTATCACGATGTTTGTCCGAACAAGTGTTGTCCTATAAGAAAACTTTGATTTTGCAATAAAAAATGAGATAATCAATTAAGATAAAAAACTTCCTATCTTTTAAGTTGGACCAAACAATAGATATGTACTAAATTTTATTGCAATCGTTTCAGTGGTTTCGGAGATTAACGTAAACAAACATCGTGACAGGGAATTTTTATAAATATAAGGATATTGTAAACGATACCAGAAACCTCGGTACAGCGGTCAGAACCACACCTATTTTTGCCGTGCAGCAGTTGTTTCAACTGTGTTTCGGTCTGAAGGGTGTGGTTAAAGGTCCACTTGTATACCAGAGACGACCATCTTAGTCCTCAAGGGTAACAACGCATTTGTGACCGACTTCTGATAGGGTAACTACTTACTAACTGCACCTACTAACACATACTAACTGGGCTAATATCACTAACAGTCCCTTTCCTGCAGTCCTATTACTAATGAATACTCATCAACTAATTCATATTAAAACCTTATACTAACTGAATTCACACTAACAGTCCCTACAGCCCTTTTAGGTGTCGGTTACAGATGTCCATGGGCGGGAGCGGCCACTCGTGACTGCTGCCTGCTCGTTTGCTACTCTATTCTAATAAAAAAAAATCATTAATCGCCGAACCAATGGGCGAGTGATATAATAATATCGGTTGCAGCTGCAGTGCTGCGGTGTAGAGGGCCCGCGCGACTGGGACCGCAACGCGTACTTTAACTGCTCGAGCGGCGCGGTGGGGTCCCGCGAGGCGTGCGGCGTGCCCTTCAGCTGCTGCCGCTCCAAGCCGCAAGACATCATCCGCAACAAGCAGTGCGGCTATGACGTCCGGAAGCCTACCTATGTATGTCGCTTCACTTCCATCGTTCACTAACTCTTCGCTCATTGTAAATGTAGCTGGCTACGGTCTTTGGCTAAAATCCACTTAGTACATCTACTTCACTCGGTCGCATGGTTGAAAGGAATGAAAATCAAGGAAGGCAAGCAACGGGTCAGTTGGGCTTATTCGTACTACGAGGACCGAAGAATGATGTAATGGATGAATGAAGACTTTTTGTCTTCCTTTTGCCTCATAGAAAATGTACGTAGGAAAAATATGTGAACGCGAGATATCGTTCGGTTACGGAATTGGACGGCGGTTGTTCTCGTTGAGTTCTTGTTGAGCTCGTCGCGGTGTAGTAGTGGCGTGTGTCGTGTGTAGCAAGTGAGCGAGCGCGTGATCCACGAGCGCGGCTGCCTGGCGGCGGCGGAGGACTGGCTGCAGCGCAACTTCCCGCCCGTCGCCGTCGCGCTGCTCGGCCCGCTCGCCCTAAAGGTTCTACCCGAACGACGATGTCTGCACATTTACACGTATTGCATTTTTTTTTAAATGGGAGAGTATTTTTCGAAAGCGCTCATTTTTTTTAAAATTTGACAAGCCCACCTTCACCGTCTCAAAATAACATTAACGACAAAAGTATACATATGAAAGAAAATGACTTGAAAATACTTTTCCATTTTTCGTAGGTGTAATATATCACGGCGTCATTTAGAACGTTTTTAGGTAACTTGTTTACCGCTAGTATTACGTAGATTTTTATTTATTTATTTAGTTCTCTCTTTTGTTTTAGAGTTTTGACATAGCTAAGAAAATATATGACAAAGGCTGTTTAGAGGCCGCCGAAGAGTGGTTTGACCACAACCTCTTGATTGTAGCCACGACTGCTGTTTGTACCGCTTTTGCACAAGTAAGTTTTGGTCTGTAGATGCACGTATGTACAATTATTATTAATATTATTGGTTGCTTTATAAGTATGTTTTGCTCACGTAATTGTGCTATATTAATTTATATACGACATCATATCACATTCGTCAATATTGATGACCGCTGTCAATACACGCCGAGTTAACTTGCCGCAATACTAGTCAGCATTACAAAATGTTTAGGAGAGGACCGACAGACGCGATTGGCTCTTCCCGCTCCACTCCGTGATTTTCCTTTAACACGTCCCTGTTAAAGTGGAATATTTACATTCAGAGCGACATATTATGTAACTTTATTTGCAATGGTCATAAGATTCCTTAATACTTTCATTCAAATATATAAAATAATCTAAGTAAATAAGTACATCCTACCATTTTAAAGGTTTTTGATTAGTCAAATTTTTAAAGAGATCTCTCAAAGTTTTAAGCCAACTTTCAGGCAGAAACTAAAAAATTGTAATGGCTACAGTCTCAACCAAGATTTTACGCTTCTTCTGCTTTTATCAATCGCCATGCATGTTCGTCTAATACTATAGCAGATTTTCACATTTCCGTCGGTCGGTTATGAATGAACCTGCGCTTCAGATCGGTGTACTAACACCGTCCAAAGTTGGGCTAACAAAGTTACAAGACGGTACTAAAACGTTCTCAGATCCTTGGTATATGCTTCGCGCAAAACCTCCGCGCAGACATATTCGCGCAGAAGGCGAAGTGGTACTGACAATCAGCCTCTCCTGCTGCGGTGTGACGCACGCGCGCGGCGCACCACCGACCCGCGCCCGCCTCGCCCCCGCCGCCCCCGCCGCCCGCGCACCGTCGCGCCCTCCTCGCTCGGATCACGTGGGTGTCGAATCGCGCCAACCTTGGACCGCTTGGATTACACGTTCAATGAAGTGCTGCCCCTAATTTAGCAAGTAAGTTTACTTACAAACACCACGCGTCCCTACAATATAATGGGAGGGCACGGAAGATTTGGATTGTTATGAAATTAGTCGCCCTACGGCTGTTTCCACTGTTGTACTTGCTAGTTGCAATCCAAATCGCTATCCATAACAGCAGTACGCGAATACGCGACCGTAACGAAACAGTATTGATTATCGAGCATTTAATTAGGCACTTTATTGCACGCGTGAATCCCTTCAGATGATACTGACGCCTTCGAAACTATGTAAAATTATTTTTAGCGTATAATGTAGAAGGCTATATTGTTACTTTGAGATTTATATTTTATATTGTTGTTATTTTACAGAATCTCATGTGTAGAAATAAAATGATGTATAAAAAGTAAAGTAAATTACAATGTACATTCATATATATTATATCAGGTAAGCCTTCACATTATGTTGTACATGTTCATATTTTGCAAGGTAAAGCTATTTATGTGTATAAAATATTGTAGTCGAAACATTGAATACTGTCATATGTATAAGTATGTTGTATAGTATTGTACCAAAAGTGCTTTGACGTTCTTACTTCATCTTGCTATCCCTGGCTGTTGATGGAAATTTCGAAAATAACTCCTCTCCTCATATTCCCTGAAATGTTCTTCGATAAATATCTAATTCCTGGAAATGCTTACTCTTCATCTAATGTGATAATAATGTAAAAAGTATTGCCAATTGTTACAATTGTTCAATATAAGTCGACTTCAGTAAATATTAGTAATGAGAAATATGATCTTTCTTTTCTGTTAGTTACATATAAGAATAAATGCAAATTTTTTCATGTACCTACTTTCAGTAGCATTCTGTTAGCCACCACAACAGTTGCGGGTATAAATGTTACATTTAATAAAGCCAAGTGTACTAACTAAACATTTCTCAATTATAATTTACAATAGTATGGTAAAATGGTATGGCACCATAAATGCTTACATATTTGAAAATACCCTATTAGCAGAGACTCTTTGCGGTAATCAATCGGCATAAAAATGTTTCACTTATAATTTATTTCAATACAATGTTTTTAAATGAATGCATAGCAAAAAAATTTCTTGTTCTTTTATATTTCAAATATTAAGAGTTATTGAAGTCTACTTATAATATGATGGATATATTCATCTTGTCCAATGTAAGCCTTATTGGGAGCTGTGAGATGAATTTAGTATTGGGATAAAGTATTAAATAGCTATGTATATTTATATTGACGTTACACGTTTCGATTGGAGCTATATCATATAGAACTGTTTATTTATCGGCTGAGAGAATTTGTCACGGATATATCATGAGGGTATATAGATTTCTATTCATATATTGTTTAAATAATCTTTATATTGTTAAGTCATACTCGTTTATGGTACTGGTTATCGGGGAAACGTTATCAATATTTGGATTTAAATATTTAGTACATTTATTTATTATGTAATCTTCAATTATTGAATTGTAGCTGCTAGTTCATGAGTTATAATATGTTTATCTGTGGTGCGGAAGGATATACAAAATCGGAGGAGGTGCCTGTCTTGAATGAATCTTCCAAGACCACGTTGAATAACCGCATGCATGTAAAATAGCATTCTGAACATCACCAAGCTGACATATTCATTAAGCTGACTCATGCAAATGCTGTCTTATTTTTTTTTTGTTTATTTTAAGTTGGTTTAATTGTGACAAAAGTACATCGATTATTTAGGGATGTACAAATAGATATACATATTTTTTACCATTGTGTATACCGTTTTGTATCTGTGACAAATATATCTCTAGAAGGTTGCATAGTTTATGGCGAGTCGTATCTTAGGCGTGTCTCCGCGGGTGCGTTTCGCTCGGGTCGTGTTATAGCAGCAGGAGACTAATGGCTGACAATATAATAAGTTAACTCTGTACCTATTGACATAATTATATGAAATTGTATTATTAATGTAGCTCTAAGGAATACTCATGCATTGAATCTATTTTCTCGAACTAACCGGAACATTCACGTCGATTTTGCATAATATTCTCGGTGCGACTTTTGATATAAAATTTATTATAACCGTAACATTATTAAATTTCTTTATAAATTAGTAAGTACGTAAATGAAATATTTTTGTATCGCAAAAGGAATGGACATTTTAAACAAGAGGCGTATTTTAAAATCACTATCCAGAGGGTTAGATTGAATATTAATAAAACAAGGAAATATTTAAAATTGATACGAGTTAGGTTTAAAATTAAAACGAGTTACATTTAAAATGTAATTTTTATCAAAATCTACGTGAGTGTTGCGGGAGATTTGGAATATCGTTAAGTATTATTTTATATTTTCGTATTCATAAGCTTTTTACAATTAGTTTATTACGAATGGATTAGAGTTTTTATTTTAGTCGATATTGAATTTGTAGCCAATTACACAAATATAAATATAGCTTTATTCATTTAATAGTTATTATTCGAGTTTTTTATTATAATTGAATGACAAATAACAATGTTTGTTAACTATAATATACATACTGTTAGGCTTTCCTAATGATAACATGCTCACAATGTTTCGTGTTCCAATATCGTTGTTTTTGCTTACGCTTAGCAGGAAAATGAAATTGTAACTAAGTTTCCAAAGTGCGGCTATGCGCGTCCGTGATGTGGTGACTTAATATATTTGATCTCTTATTTAGTAGACGAACTGTCGAATATACAATAAAATCGATCACTGCCTTGCTGTATCACCAATGTATAAATATCATTAACTGGCTATAACGAATTTTTACAAGCATATTTTTAAAGATGGAATCATTAATATGCGCCTGGCCTCTTACATCCCAAGCGTTTCTTCGAAATTTAGTTCAATTACAGGTGATAATAATATTACAGCCATTGACTATATATGTACTAAATGTTTTTGTTTACACTTCTGAAGTTTTAAAATGTACGGAAACTGAACGAGTATACATTTTTACCATTGTACCTACATAAATTTGTTGTATATTTTAAACTTCTGACGGTCTTTGTACAGCCTTATAATACTGTCTCCCTCATATTTTAGAGGAAAAAGTGAGACGATTAATGTTGCTTGGTCACGTGTATGGTACGTGTATGGTAAGATTTAAGGAGTACACTAAACTTTACTTTTCTTTGTACCTGCGCTTTCCGTATATAGAACTGACATTTAACGCGTATTTATCCTGTTTGTATAACTGGTTATTCGTGTCATTCTGAACTTGTTTTTATAGGAACGAACTTCTACTTCCACGAATTACAAAAGCGATATTTTAAATAGTAAATAACTACTACATAACATGTCCATTAAAGTTCTTAATTTTTTTTTTATTATTACTAGCATCACATATTGCTTCGTTGATATTTTACATACTGAAGGGGATTTGTTTTCCTATTATCTAATAATAAAGTTGTCGTAGATACATGATGATGATGATTTATCTTATTAAAATTTATAGTTTTTATTATAAAAACGCATTAGTTATGTTATATAGTACATTTTGTCACATAATTATTTAAGTCAAACGGAGATCACAATTTTGATTGTTTAGGATTTCAGAAATAATCTAAGAGGTAATAATTCTCACTTTGTAACGATGTTGTATTTAAGAGTAAGATAATTTTTATTACTTTTTTCTGTATACATTTTTTATTTTCTATAAAATAATTTTAATTAAAAAAAATTATATTTTTTACGCGAATATAGTACCTTAATTACAGAATCTTGTGTTTTTATTACCATAACTTTTTACCAAGTCTACTTACTCTAACTTACATTTAATTTTTATCAGGTTTGTGAAGATCCCGGTATAATGCAAAAAATGAATACATACTAGTGAATATTTTAACAGGATGACCTACGGAAGAGCCGATTGTTATCTACTAGTAACAGTGCCCGAATTGCGTTCCGGTTGGAAGTGCGTAGTAGTCATACTCAATTTACTCATACATGAGTATTGAGATCCGTTATTTGAAAGTTTTCCTTTCAATAGACAAATAGATAATATGGTGGAATTGATGCCGCTCCACTCTATCTTAGGCTTGCTCAAACTGTTCTTTGATTCGACAAGCGATGCGGCTGAAGGTCATCAAATCAACCATGTCTAACAAATGAAGAATAGATGGTCTTCATACCAGTTGGTCTGATGTTTTCGAAGTATTCCATGGATATAAGTTGCTTATGTTCACCTATGTATTATGTTAACTCTTAAAACAACAAATAACCAATCAGTTCGATGCACGTCACGTCGCACGCGTAAACAGTGATAAGGTTGACAGAAATGGTGCATTATTTGCGGTTAGACCACAAAGTAGACTATTCCACGTCACCGCTCATTGTGAGTTAGAACCGATACTCGCTGAGGGCAAATTAAAACTGTACGGCTATTTGTTCCATTATGTCTGTTTGCTACTCGCTGACCTCAGCCGATTTATTACGAACGTGCCCCAAATATAAAGCTATCCCAAATATTTGCTGAAAATCAAAGCCGTGTGCAGTATTATTTTATTAGGTAGGTATTATTTTATACAATCCTCAGTATCTAATTCCGTTAACCGTTCATCTTATATTTAGATTCGTTACACGTAAGTATAGATTAGTTACTAAACGTTATGCAATATTTTTTTTGTATGAGATTTCTTGTGATGTAGGTAGCATATATAAGTAAATAGTTCAATTCGATTAAGGACGGCGTGATGCTGTCACGGCAGATCGGGCGCCGTGTCATTTGTCACGTCGTTGACATGCCCATTACGGTTGTCACGGCGCACGACGTTGAGGCGGCCACCAATTTAGACGCTTTTGATTTTTGCTATTGGTTTTATCATTCGGTACTTTAGGAAGCGCAAATTAAATATAGTGATAACGACAGTTATAATAATGATATCGAAATCAAATGTATCTCTGCTACCTACTTAATACACATCCGGGTATTAGGCGTTGGTTGAGCGTAGATATTAATTTCAATATATTATTCACATTAATACCATTATGTTGAAACAGCACAAGTAATGAGATATTTTCACAAATGTGTTCATTACACAAATGTTTCTCCTGGGTG
>DWGJ01005009.1:0-10881 GCA_018246895.1 Aspitha aspitha aspitha
CGTTCAACCAAACAAACAAACAAACTCTTCAGCTTTATAATATTAAGTATAGATAGCGTAAATGTTCACCCGCTTACCTCTTCTAGATCCTTCTTCCCGGCCATGACGTCAGAGCAGCATCCACCGTCCTATCAGCGAAGTCTACGGGGAGATATCTTATTATATATTTAGATTATTTATTCACAACTGTTTAAAATTTAGCATACATTATTATTAAGCTCATAATAACCATAAAATTGAACTATAGACTTTAATAATAGCAATATATAAATATTAAAAATGATTTATACTAAAAGTCTCCCCCAACCCATAACCTGTCCCTCTTCCACCCGCTATCAACAACAACAACAACAACAAACTATGCCCATGTTCGCTCATAACATTACATGATTGGAGATTAAGTACTGAGCATGCACAAACATTTCTTCGACGAAGCTCTACAAATTCACACATCTCTAATCCGTTCAACATACGAGTAGTATAACGATTAGTTGACCTGGTCATATACGGCTTAACCTGCAGATATTAGTGTGTCCATTCAATTTATATATAATTTCAAGACCTATATAATCGTTATATAACTTAATAACGGCTTTTGTATGCTATAGCCTCTATGAATGTAGACATTTTCCACATTGACAAGGTTTCAGAATTTATAGATATATGTTACAGGTGTATATGTGAAATTAATGTTTAATTCTGTTTACATGTAAACTAATATTGTTCCTTTCTTTTACCTCTGTTTCATTTTGACAGTGTAATTACTTGTCGTAAATTAACTGCATATAATTATGAATCGTTAAAGACGACTCAGACTATAAGACAACAAGCCAAATGTATTAAGTAAGCTTAGTGATAAGTCAATGGTGTATCTAAAATAAATAAATAATAAAAAAAAAAATGCATAATCGTGCTACGTCGAACGATTTTGTAATTTTTACAAAACAATTTCCAACCTAACCTAACCTAACCAAAGCTATTGAAATGTTGTTTACACGGAAAATAAATGGTATTATGACACAAACACACACAGAAATTTTTTTGGGTGTTGACGCATGTGTTAGTCTATTACTGATTAATTATTTAATTATATACATGTTGTATATATAGCAAATTACAAAATCGGTGATTTACAAAATTACGTACATTTATGTGCCCAAATAAAAACAATTAGTGTAATAAGTTATATGTAGTAATTAACACATTTTAGTTAATACACAAACGGTAACTGTTGTTGCTCTTAAATACACTAGCGACATCTGTTAGTTGTAAGCGCTAAACAATGTTTACGAAATCGATGTTAATAAAGCCATCAAGAATCACCTTTTAAGGGATGATAACCGAAAACATTAAAATAAAAACAATCAAACTGTAAACTCTATTATGCATGTTAACAATGCAAACAGCCACAATTATTTTATGTCACAGTTTTCAGCCTTTTCTTCAAGGCACAGGAATAATAGGTACAGAACAGATCAGTTACATTGTTAGTACACACGAAGAAATAGCACATTTACTTACACATTATAAGATTAAGTTATATACAAACTACTTATTAGTCTAACTAGGCTAGATCATAGTCCCATAAAATGCTCCAATCTCTTTATAATTAGGAAAAAAAATTACATACATATATGTACTTTTTTGCAAAATATTAGTATTACAAATTCACATTCATTAATCTGTACCTATTTGTTACGTAAGCAAAGTAAGCACTTATATCAAAATGAGCGTGTTCAAATTATAAACCTTATTATTAACATTATATAAAAAAAGCATTCCAAACAAATTTATCTGCAAATAAAACTTGTATTAAAGTGTTTACGTATAATCTACTACTATATATAAGAAAAACAGATAGCTATTAATGTTGTTCGACCCTATTTATTGGTCCACTGCTGGACCAGGTCTCCTCTCATATTGAGAAGGAATAATGCCATAGTCTACCACGCTGGCCAAGTGCGGATTGGTAGACTTCACACACCTCAGAAAATATTACATACTACATCTGTAAGGTGTGCAGGTTTCCTCACGATGTTACCGTTATAGCACCTTCACCGTTATAGCGAGTGATATTTAAATTTTAATTATAAAACGCACGTAATAAATCAGAGGCGCGTGCCGGGATCGAACCCAGACCTCCCGAAGTAGGCTGATTTTCAAACCACTAGGCTATTCACTACTCTCTAGATATTAATAGAATAATATAACTTACCGGTACGACCACCTAGACACGCGCTACACCACTCCTGCGCTTAAGGGATTGTGTGTGTTTATATACCACCCCGTTCACACCCCACTAATCCAATAAGGGGGTACACAGGGGGTATGTGTACCCCCGATTCTATTTACGTATCTATTACGCGTTGTAGGTATAACGGTTTCATACAAAAAGCAATGCTACACCGTATTAAACATCGGTTTGAAACTCTGTAGACTCTTGTTTTATTCCAAGTGTCATGTTACTTTCAAACGCCTTTGGTTTCAAACAGCAGTTTCCAGCTGCCATTTAATACCGTGTCGCATAGCTTTTAACGTTTTAACGTAGCATCGTTGTGACATTAATTATTTAAAATGTTAAATCAATATTGATTCCAAAATTATTTAATAAATGTGTTAATAGTCAAATAAGAACACAATTTTAAAAGTTATTTAACCTCATCCGCTAATAAAAATGGCGTAACAATGATCGTTAAAGACGAAGTGCTTACCGCTGTAAACCGGATTATGGATTTTACGCGCATTTTAAAAAACTTCGACACGAAACTCACTTTTATGATTTTATTTCTTATCTTTTATCCAATCACATATACTTTATGGTTTGATATTCTGAATTATATATATTTTCTCCAACCTTTTTGTTCAGAATCAAGGCAATCAAGAATAAGTTCCATTTTTAAATAATTAAAAATATATTTTTTATGTTTCTGAATGTCATTGTACATTATGTCAAATAATAAAAGAGTGAAAAGGTTCGTTTTTACTGAGTATAATTATTAAAAATCAGTTAGATTCAAATACAAAAGGTATTCTTGGCCCAGCCCAAACACCTTTTATTGTTTCAATTGTTGAACATCTCTCAAGTAATTGGCAAGTTTCACACACCTCAAAGCATAAAGTAAAGTTTTCTCCACGATCTTATTGTGTTCTGTGCTATTAAAGTATCGTCGTTAAGTACCTAGATTTGTTCCTTTTTTATTTAACCTAGAAAACAAACCAGATAGTATAATGCGAATGCTTCACATAGGTACTTATACAAAATATGTACTGTTATATGAATGAAATTTCCTTTACAAGTCAGTTCGAAAATGAGTCTTTTTATTTCGTATCTGTATAAAATAGGGAAGAGATATGTATAAAGAGAAAGTCGTGTAAAAATGAAAAATTTTATTCCAACATCATCAATACAACATAAGGTACTGGACACACCAGGCTATTCGACTACTTGACTAGTGCTTTACAGATATGTAACGACCCTAACATCGATCACGTCACATGTCTACGATCCAAGTACGAAAACACAGTCAATGCGTATTATATACAAATTGTACAAAGATAACGCTTTTTTTTTGCCCTTACAAAGATATTTTCCATATTAAAAATTACACTACATTTAACTTTTCCATAGACGAGAGACAGATGTGCAAATTAAAAGCAATTCGAATTAAGAACGCTTATGTTCTTCCTTTGTTATGATACAATTTTAATTTCAAATTGGAGTATTTCAAAATTAGAATAATAACTCGTGAAGTTCATTTGAAATCAAACTTTAAACGAGGTAACTTAATTCTTAATACTGTATCATATTTTTTTTACAATTATATATTACATAGATTAATTAAGAATGATGCATTCACCATCTATTACATTTGTCTTTTCACTACACACAGACATTAGGAATATAGAATTCAAGGCTCAATAACATACTCGTAAGAACGTATAACATAAGAAGAACGATGTTCAACAATATGTATTAGAAAGAAGATAAATCTGTTTATTTGCGGGCTTTGTTACTATTTAATTTATCTTTAACAAAACAACGTTTGGAAGTTAACTTATAAGGTTATATTTCAAAATTTTCAAGGCAATCAGTAGAATTAGCCCCATTTCAGCAAATATACATACATTCATACCTATACTACCAAGCCTCAGATATTTACAACGAATATTACTTTAAATTTAAACAACAAAATATTAATGTGAATAAAAATCGATGTAATATGGCAGCGCCAAAGTCTTATGAAACTACAAAATAAAAAACCAGACATGGACGAAATAACACATTACATAAAAGAAAGACTATGATTACATCTAAAACGTGTATCAAATAATAAAAATGCCATTTTTATTTTATAAAATATTTTTTTTAAAAAAGGATAAATTGATAAATCATATTAAAATAAAATGCATTCAGTTATTAAACGTACATCATGGTATATAAAATCGCTTTATCTACTGGAGTAATAGAAATAAAATGTATAATATAATTACATACAAAAAATATGTATAATAACGAAAAATATATTCTAAATTCAAATTAACCTCATAAATGTGTAAGCCTAACTTCGCACCTAATAATATAATCGTAATGAAACCTACACCGAGTATAAATTGACATGATTACAATATTTTTATTCAATAAGCGTCTAAGATCAAAACATATTCAACCAATTCATTTACTAATTATATTTATTACGAATACAATATATTTTAAACGCCAAATTAATTATAAAACAAGCTATTTTTTACAATTTAGTATTAATAAATACACGTTATGATTAAATCATATATACCTATTAGCAAAATTTTCAATTTGCAAACTATTTGGACGGCAACATCCGAAATACGAAAAGCAGAATGAAAAAAATAAATCCATTCTTTTTATAATCACCAGTATTATTCTTTATAATCATTTTTTATATATCACATGAAAAGGTATAAATACTCGTAAATAAAATTTTTAATTCCACAAGTCCCAGGTATAAAAACGATAAACGATAAATGTTTTAGAAAAACCCAACATAATAATGTAACTTTAAAATAACTAAATAAAAAGCGTAAGCCAAAAAGTGTGTACAACTATCCGAACCAATATTGCACATGTCTAACGCATTTCATACTTTACTGCGCTAAAACTTTCCTTCCGCGAAATTTGCTCAGTATTACAAACATTTTACTACACACTATTTTTGTAACAATAAAGCATATTCAAACTTCCAAATCTCAGTTTCAAATTCAAAACCTATCATTACAACTATTCTACCGTTGTTCACAATATTTGTACATATGATGTATAAAAGATATTAGACTATCTAAGTATACATTTTCAAGATACGTTAGTAGATTTTTCTAACACAATGTACATACATTTATTTACCAAACGCCTAAAGAAACATAAAGATAGATACATACATCTTTTCCGTTTACTCATCTATAATATGATTCGTTAAATATTTTTGAAAACATCTCGTACACAAATATATTTCGTCATAGTCCTGTCGCCACCAAGATTGTTTTACGAGTACTAACTGATAAAAATTGTTCTCAAATATTATTTTCGTTTCAAAACCGATGTTCTTCTACGATCACGATGTTGTGTGGTTGGAAAAAATATAAGTACGACAAATTTACTTTTCTTCGTTTGATCGTTAATCAACTAATAACAGCATTGAGATCTGCCTTGAATATATCAATATAATTTAGTTACATTTCGCGAATTTCATAAAAGAATTAACTGTAGTTTTACTAACGGTCACGGCCTGTTTCCTGTCAGCAAACTCACGTGCAAATGGCCCTTACTGTTAATTACATTTTTAATTTCACAAATGACAACCTTTTGAAGAATTGTCATCTAACTTTCAGTTTATGCAATTTCACAAACCATTAGTCGACGTAAAATTAGCTTATTATTTATTTAAGCGTACTGGTCTTCAGAGTGCAAGCCTTTGAGTAAATTAAAATGAATTTAACTTAAACTGTACTCCTTCGAGGCCCCGTTATTTATTTATTATTGTTGTTTGCAATATGTCACACGAACTATAGATACCAAATATATGTATAACAATGCAACGTCCGTATCTGACAATACGTTACACGGATTTATATCATTAATTGCTTTAATCCTCTTTTTACTGCACGCGAAATATATTATAATTTATTATCACACTGTATTACAATAATAAACATTCTATGGCTCGTTTATCTAATTTTATTTATTACTAGTCTGAACAGCAGTTATATTTTGAATAATTAATTTACTTGGACAAAATAACATCACAAATAATAAGATTTACAGATATTGTCGAAGGAGCATTCACGGTGCGTGATCTGCTTGTGGTACCTATTTTACTTTTATTGAAAGTAGTAAAAGTAAATGTAATACAAAATTCTACACTGTAGAAAATCTATTGCATTTGGCACATTTAAGCCAATCTTCTTGTTTTTTAAAAGAGAAAATTAAAAATATATTCAGCCAGTCACTCGAAAAAGAAAAATTTCTTCCCGCTCAGAAACTTTAAATTTCGAATATAAAAGCTATTTATTAAAACGCGATCACCTTAATCTGATATATTAGTTATAATAGTAAATAAGTAATTTGTTACTTAGTGAGTTACCAGTCACTTATTGTGTATGACTTATCTAATTCTCGAAATTTACATGCTTATAACTTATAGCCCAATAGAATTCTATAATTGTAAACGGCGTGGAAACCCATGAAAACATTTAAAAATAAGTTCATGCAGAAGCCCCTTCAAAAACACCTGAAGCTGTGATTATGTTTTGTAGATAAAATATCTAATTTAATTGCATATGACGTCAAAATATACAAATCGACGCCTAATGAAAGTTCTTTTGCGAGATATTACTGTGAACGAACTATAAACATACCTAGTCAAATATCTCGCAGCGTTAGTCAATGCAAGAGGAAGAATAGATACCTAGTTCCTAAAAATTGACACTAGATGGCGTTTATCAAATTGAGAACGTTGGTTGCCAATAGCAACCAGAATAGACGATCTTTTTAAAAAGCCTAAAGCTTCTGAGCGAAAGACAATTTATTGTTAGATAGTTCATTGACTGTTCCCTTGTATCATTTGTATTTTATGTACACCTTAAAAATAATTACTAAATGTACAAAATGGTCTTTATTTTAAATCCTCTTCATCATCCTCGACGTAAAGCAGGTCATCCATATCGGACATGAACTTGTTGTCCAAAGCATGCTCTGGTGGAAGAGACTCCTGTTGATGCAAAAGTATTTTTAACCACAGTTCAAATGCATGATTATTCATTCATTTTTGTAGTTACGAAAATGTATAAACTGTAGTGACTTGATAATTTATTTGTTCAGTCTAAATGACAAAAAAAACCATGTTTGCCCGAGTATTCTAAATAAAAAATTTGATGCATATGTGTATCGGATAGTAAACTAGACGATTCGTGATAACTTTGTACATAGGTATATTTAGCAACAATGTACTTAATTTCAATCATGTTTTGCGAAAGGCTGCCTATTTTTTTCCAAATGTAATTTATAACTTGTCTCATAGTCAACAAGCAACTAAAAACATGCAATCGAATTGAAACTAAACAGAAATTACAAATAATAAAGACACGGGCAGCTAGCTACAAGTAAACAACCGTAAATTTTGTTTAAAAAATTTATTGCAAGCAAACACAACGTGAAAATATTATAAAGCAGTGTAAAAATTATAAAAATTGCAAGCATGACATACACATAATTAATTATTCATGCGATGTTATCATAAAATTATACAGAATATATAATAACAATATGGCAACACATGCTCCATATTATCATTCTTAAATTAGTCTATGGTGCGAATTCGAAATTTGAAATTCGCGGCATTTTTTCCGTTCCAAGTTAGTGACATCTTTTTAGGCCTAATATCAAATGTCATAAATATTCCCCACCTCTGCCTGTTGTCTATGAAAAAATACAAGCACATGCACAAGCTTCAAAAGTATTTAACAATGCAACAACACCTTATAATATAACACAAAATCACATAGCTATAAAGAAACATTACATTTGAGCGTTAAGTACTATTTTAATCAATATAGCAGTATACGTAACATAAGTAATATATAACATGTTTAAAATAAATGTTTTGTTTCATAGACTTTTGATTAATTAATAATTGATTGGACATGCTATTAGAATATATACTAATAATTTATTCGTGTTAATGATATTAAAGCACATGCAATTTTATTTCGTGTAATTAAATAAACTTAAAACTATAAAGGTCATTGACATCGGTCCAGCCACGGTCCGCTCAATGACAGATCAGCTGTCATCTCACACTACAATAATTGTATGTCTGTGGTAGATGCACAGATAAACAATGAATACATTATTGAGGGCATAGATGCCAAAATAAGTTGACGTAAGTCGTTTTTAGCTAAATATGATTTTTTAATTGTTTCTTAAAATTGAAATTCCTGTGTGTTACGTATAGTATCATTAACGATGGTAGTTTTTTTGCCTGAGCAGTCGGGACTGGAAGAGAATGTGCATATAATGACCGTGAAGATATTAAATCGTCGTCATCAATAATAATCGGCGTATTAGACGAAAGCAAAAATACATTCGTCTTGTAATGTATATTTTAATAGCAACAGTAACAAATTTCCTATTTAGTATATATTAGAAATATGCATAAACATGCTGTATTAACATGCACGAAACAATTATGTTATGTTAAGACTAATAAAACATTAATCTCCGTACATAAAAAAGAACTTCATTTCACATGCAAACAGCACAAGGACCTTACAATTTAATAGCCGTACGAGAACGAACAAAAATTAGCCTTAAAGGGGAAAAAAGATAAAAATAATCAGTATTTATTACCTATGTGTCGGTAAAGTCCATTATGATTCTCAAACGGTAAGGAATGACAGTTTGGAGACGCATACCATAAAATTGTTGAGACTTCAATAATTTTGATACATCAGGAATGTCATGATACAAATGTAAATACATACTTATAGTATATTAAAAACGCACGCAAATGTAATATACTTAGCACTTGAACAGTCTTATTAATGCTTTTTCTTCACACCCCGCATATATTCGACTCTAAGCGGTATTTTAATTTATATTTAAAACACAATAACAACAATCGGAAGACTAGAATATGACGACGGACCAATAAATGAATATGTATAAATAGATTTACGTGATTATTAGAAAACGTGAGTATCAAAATATAAAAAGAAGTAATATTCTACATGCTTTTGTAAGATAAAATACTAGATTTCATCAAAATCGGTGCAGAGATTGAGCTGTAAGAATGAAATATACTGACAAACAGTATACCTACATATCAATGTTCCCACTTGTAATAATTAAACATTAAATTTTTTTTTCACGTTTATATGTGTATATTTCATGTATTATTAAAGGTGTTTTTTTGTAAATAGAGTAAAAAAACTGCGCCACTACGATAAGAATATGACGCGATAAGACGCCGCAGTTGACATATATTTTTAATGGTCTATGAATGTTTTTAATGACACAAAAACACTTGCAAGTATTTCTTTAAGGCAAGGCCCAATTGCGGCTTCCGATGAATATATTTTTTCCCGTCAAAAAATTTTAATTTACCCGCCAACGACATTCCAATGTTGCCACGCGGCTACTGTCGTGCTGGCAACACTGACACGAAATAAATGACATGGACACCAAAATGGCCGCCGCAATGACATCTAATATACACCAGAAGTAGACGTCCACAGTGAATTGGACAGCCCTGGTTTAAAGCAATAGCAACATCAACAATTAACAGTCTTTATCACAACGAGTATTTTATTTATAATGTTAATTTCTCTTCTAGCGATAATTATTAATGGTTTATATATTGACGAATCACATTTTACTTTAAAATTCAGTTGAGTACCTACATAACTTATTAAAGCTTCCTTGACTTCAAACTCGACGAGTATCAAAAATATAAATAATATAATCGGAGTATTGATTTGGGATTTTTTGTTTCAAACCCTAATATTGTTAATGTTTCCTATCGAGCAATAAATTTTAACTTTTAAAATCAGCCGTGTACAAAATATATTTATTGTCACTGCCTCAAAATGTCAAACTCAGAGCTTATATTGTGAATTACCAACGATGAACGAAATTTTGAATGCACACAAAAAGATGACAGGAGTTCAGTTGAATGTTTTCTAGCAGTGTTTATGACATTTTATTTTTATTTTATACATGTCAAAATGTCATTGCTGCGAAAAAAAGCGTTCGCGAGTCTATGAACGCTTTTTAGTCTGTGATACAAAGTCCGATATAACATCCATGATTGAAAATAAAACGATCAATTTACACATCCGATCGCACCGTACAGAGCATAAAGATATATAAAAATACATAATATTTTCAAAGGTAATATGACTTGAATCGTAGCAAACCATTTTATAGCATATCGCGTATGAAATAAGATCTAGTTTTCAATGAAGGTGCAACCGGCGTTTTCGTAATAAAATATAACACACATACGATAATAGTTCTGTGAGGCACACCGAAGGCTACCACCAAACGTAGCGTTCAAACGATTACATTTAGTGATAATAATAATATTTTTTTGTAGGGCAATTTATTCATAAGGTACCAAATAACAGTATCAGTGAATGGTAGATATTACTTGGTATATATTTTTTTTAATGGATATCAGTAAAAATATCAGTAAACATTTTTGACAGTTAAAAAAATAAAATTTGTTTTTGATACAAAAAAGTGTATACCTCGAATAGTTCATATAAAAATGTTTATATTAAAAGACTTGACCGTAATTCGAAGCTTACGAGTGAGATAGGCACTTCCGTTTCCCGTAGATTTGCCTTTTT
>DWGJ01005010.1:0-10880 GCA_018246895.1 Aspitha aspitha aspitha
GTACACAGCCTCCGCCCGCCGTGCCTTATCTCCGTTACCGCCTCATATTCCAAACTGTTACCTCGGAACACATTGTAGCACATTATGCGCCAACGTGACGTCGACCGAACGCCTCGTCCTCGTGTAATAAGAATATGTAGTCCTATGAATATTTTGCGGCAAGTCGACAATGTGCGATTAGAGATTACGAGCGCACAGTTTCCGCGGCCCGCACGCCCCGCACGCCCCGAGCCGATAACGGGCCAAGCGTTCTGAATGCAAAACTAACTTCCTTCTTACTTTGATCCACAATAGCACACACGGTAGCATACATACTTCCGGTTTCCAATAACGACGTACAACTTATGTAGATAATGCTAAGAAATTTGTACAGAACATTATTTAAGGTTAACCAAGGCACAGGTTTTTACGAGATATGTACGTAAAAGAATTTCCATTAATATATATAAGTTATAGTAAATATAATTGATCTTGGTTTTAGGGAACTCGTGAATTTATTGGTTGTATACTATGATAATCATTCATCTATTATTGTATCCTCTAAGCTGATGCCCTATTACATTAAGCGTTGATTAATCCCTGATCGATCTATCTGCTAAAACGTCACCTTGCCTAACAAATAATGATGATAAATTGATATGTCAACGTAGAATATAATAGCAAGTTTATACGAGGTTGATGCTTAATGCGTACATGTTTAATAAATAAAAAAAATTAAATCAATTCCAATTCAAAATCTTAATTTAACAACTTAACAGACGTGCTAGACATAGCTTTTTCATTATGAGAGAACACCCGTGTACAGCAGAAGTACAATCAAAGTGATTAAGATAAGTATTAATACATTTATTTAAAAACTATTCTAATAATAATTTTTAGCTTGAAATCAATTTTGTATTTTGAACCAATGTTCTTATTATAAATTAATATCTAACTTTGAAGACGTCTTAAGTTTAAAAAATATCGCTCTGGCATAATTAAGCAACATTATTTGTAGTGTTTTAAGAACAAAACGACTAGTGGCAACTTTTCAAGAAAATTGCCATAATTTAGTGTCCCCGCAAAGTCGTTCCTGTCGATATTTAATGTTAGGTATTAATGGTTAAACCTTTTCAACGGCCTCCAGGGTGATATAAAAACATCTGACAGAAATTGAAGTCTCCGAAAGTTCTAAGAGAGCCAGGAAATAATTGTCCAGAGAGATTTCAGTGAGTTGAATAGGTATCGGGTTTTCTGGCAATGGAATTGAATTACTTTTTTATATTTAGTTAAAATTTGGCTTTTATACTTTTGTGGCAGATAGATTTAAGAGCCGTTCTGTTTCGTATTTCCCATAGAGGTAGGCAGAGACTAAGGATTTCTACCAGTTGCGGTACTACCAAACATATTGTGCGTCTTCTACTTTCATCAAATCCATCAAACAGTCTCATTCACTAATGGTACTCCTGATATGGTCGTCCTCTTACATTCGTTATATCGAAGCAACTCTCCGAAGTTCCAATTTCACGAGTTCAATAATTAACACTAAATGTAGCAGTAAAATATATCATTTTATTACATTCTTATCCTGTACTCATGTGTAGATATTTATAAGCGAAAAACGGTATAAGCAAAATTTGTCAGTACTTATTGTCAAGGAAATATTAATATTACCACGGTAAAGTTATCCCTAATCAGGTAAATGTTAGTCGCTAAAAATAAATATATTACAAACCTTCATCGTATCTTAAACGAAATTGTTTCAAATACTGCAATTGACGTAATATTCATTTTACCCGCAGAGTAACGAAGTAGAGCGATATGGAGCGAGAAGCAACTTTTAATAATGTGGGGCGGTTGGCAAGGCTGCGGCCGCTTCCTTCTATTCCCCTTTCCGGTTACCGCAATTAAAACGACGGCTTGTTACGCCACTTAAAAAACTTCCGAAGTACCAAACAGACAATTTTTACGTATTCGTGTATTGAAATAATTAAATTTATGCAATAGTGTTTTGCGCTTTTCCGTAGTGTCCTATCATTGTTTTTATTATTATATTATTAAGTAATACTTTTTAAAAATTACTCCTGTAAATTCGCTTCGGTTAAATTCATAGCGTTGATATTCACACACCACATACCGAGACCGAAATTAAAAATGATGAGTGTGATGTGATGATTGTTCTTTCCAACTTAAGCAACGTATCTCATCATCTTTTACTGGAAGTATCAACTTAACGTGGGAAAAGATAAAGATAGCGTTTTGCAGTGGCTTCATTAAAATTTCGCACAAGTAATCCGACTCGACAATGTCGACAATCGCCTGCGAGCAAAACGCCGAAATGATTCGCGTGTGGTTGGCACCGTTCACTGTTCGTGCATTGTGATTAATGGTTTCGCGATCCCTCGACATTGAGTTTTTGTGATGCAAATAACTCGCGCCCGGAACGAGGTTCGAGAGGGCGGTCCAAATGTAGCGCTACTCCGCTTCCTTTGCAGCCGAATACTGATCAACCGCCGGGACCACAGACCAATTGGGCGTGATATCTTTGTTACTGTCACAATCAAAAGCACTTTACCTTAGGTAAAGCTCCTAACTCTTAAAAAGTAGCTGTCACTGATTTATAATGTATTCTGTTCATACATTTTTTACAAAGTTATTATAAATGTTTCAATTTCTTAGTTGGAATGGTATTACTTTCATGCATCAATATATGTTATTCCCTATAATTGAAATAACATAAATCTGCCAGGAAAAAGCTCTTTCCGGTCGAAAAACCTTTGAAAAATCCCTACAGTGTAACGTCAATCATGCGGGACTGTATTAAGACTTAAGGGTTGGATTATAAAGGGTTTGATGTTATTTTATTAGACACAATTTCTTTTTATATACTCACTATTAATATTGAATGCGACGGAATAATAACGTTAAAATTATTTAAAAATTTGCAAACATCTTTTCAAATTCGACTGGCACTTTTAAACAGTGAGAAGGGCTACATAACTTCAGCGCAGATAACTAATCCTTAAAAATAATATCAGTTATTATCAGACTTATTGTGTAATACGCGTAAAACGGTTATTAGTAGCCAGGGATTAAGCAGCTAATAAGTACTGATAACCAACATAAAGCAGAATTATTATGGATTTTGACAGTTACGCTGGCTTAACTCTATTTACAAGCGGCTGATAAATTATGCAAGCCAATGTTTTTAATTTTCTGATAAAAATTATACACCATCGTGGATGCAATATTATTGTTTTATTACAATAATAGTTTCAAAGTGTAAAGGTTAGATTACCAGTTTAAAGCACACGTACTACGTGTGAAAAACTTCCATTAAAAAAGGCTTCTCAGACATTTTTAACGAAATTCTCCAAAGCCTGTTTAGTAGGACTAATGTCCACCGTTTTTCATCTGCAAAGGGTTTGCGACTAAATGATTAGTTAATGGTGACAACCGAAATAAACTGCTAGACGTTGTCATCAGAAAGAAATAAAGTTTAGGATTGACCGCGAATTAGCCCTATACTATTCTGCAGTGTACGATTAATAATTACCTCCTAATATTTGTGTATTCCTCGAAATTTATATTTTGTTTAAGCATTATTCAATGTCTCAGACAGAATTAGCATATTAGTAAATACGAACTTTTTCTTGATACTCAGGGGCATGTTAAACTATCAGATTAGTTGCGAGTAATATCGACGCGCAACTTTTGCGGTCTACGTTGTTGAATTGCTGTTGCAATTATATTATTCTAATTTACGAAACTCAAATTCACTGCGCTGCCGGAAGTGGCAAACTGTGTAATGCAACGCTATAATAACCGAATGAATTTTAAGTGTAAATGTAAAACGCGTGGCAAAGTGACTAATGGTGCGCTTAGTATCAAACCGCTAATGGTAAATTTGAATATAGATTGTAGTTTTAATAAAAATAATAATTAATTAACAGTTCTGTCAAAATTCAGTTTAATTTATTATTGAACAAGTTTTATTAATAATTTTATAAAATTGTGTTCTAAATAATAAAGTATTAGGTCTACTACAGAAATAATGATTAGCGATTACAGTAGCTACAGTAGATAAACAAACATTTTTTTTGTAACATGTATTGTAAATCACCAACATCAAATAATTGGTACGACAAAAAACAAACTATAAAATTAACATTGCGCCAGTTAAACGCAGCACACCGCAAAAGGACTAAAGTGGTAACACATAATAAATCAGCACGTGTAGAAAACTGGTGTAATTTCCATTAATTTAAGGTGATTAAAGTCAAAACTACCTACTAGTTTCTAGACTTTGCTTTAAGAAAAAGGAATATCGCATCGTCAATGAGATGAGCAGTATACTTGACTTGTACAGTTTCATTGAAATTAAAACAACGTAAATTATAGGAAGCATTGAAAGATTATAATGATAATACAATAAACTCAAAGGTCAGCGCTCGTTTTAATAAATTGAGCCGGCAATATAGGATAGGAATATTGGGTAGTATTAGGATTTTCCAAGTTGTTAATTTTTGTATATGAATTGTAAATTTAGCGGAAAATTGTGTTTATTCAGGCGAATCTTTCCTAACGAACTGTTTGCTTTCATCAAACTTTAGCTATTTCAAAATACCTCTGCCAATCTATGTTTTGATAAGTATAAGAACTGTATTTTCTGGTTACTAAACTTCAATTTTCGCACTTAATAATGTATTAAACAAAAACTTGTAACTTGTGCTGTAATACCTATAATAAATTTTAGTGGAAATCATCCGTGGAAATGTGATATTTTCCGAAAAAAAAGTTACTTTCCGGTCCTTCAACTATCTTGCTGCGTTGCGTCGTGAAAGAAGGACAAACAAACACACTTTTTCACTTATAGTATACAATAGTACGAGTAGTATAGATGTATATACATATAAAGCCTTTTGCTACAAACTTGAATTCTTGTGCCTGGAAAGCGAAGATATTTGCTCTGAAGTTTATAATATCATATATCACACTGTTTATTGTTGTTCAATCAGTATTGTTAACTCAGCTTAAAGGATTAATTGTCACTTCTGTATTTGTTCCACATTGTTCCAAACTGATATGATATGATTGTACATACATAAAATCACACATACGTCTTTGAATGGAAGGGAAACCTTTGTCATTTAAGTATACTTATGTAAATCATACACATTATAGCGAATGTGACAGTCTGAAGGGAAAACGTTTACACTTGACCAGCATATTTACTTTTGTTGGGAAGCGTACTCAAATTGGAGTATTCCATAAACGTTGGCCATTTTAAATTCCTTCCTTTTATATTTCATCGCATTACATTCACCGCGCCAAATTGTTTTATTTCAACTTTTTTTCAGAATGTGGAGTTTTAACATGCCTCTGTTTTGTTTAATTTCATAAATTTGCGAACGTAACTCCTGTTTTAAATGTAAGAAGTTATTACTCGTAAAATTTCTCGCGTGTCTGGAGCTTTATATACACGCTTTATACGAGTTGAGTCACTCATATCACATAATGATATTCAACTGGTCTTATATTGTATTGGGTGTAAAGCAGTTTGAACGATACATTTTTGAATAGGGTCAGACGAAACTTGAAGTTTCTTGGCAATAAAAATTAGTCTTCAAATTTTTTTAGGCGCAATGAGGTTGTTTATGCGACAAAAATTAAAGAGGCAGGATAAAACCTGTTTAATAGAGGCAGGATAAAACAGGTATCTGTTTGTACCAAAGTTTTTATTCTTCCTCTTTAATTTTTGGAGATTTCAAATCTATTACTTAAAACATTTCAAGGTTTAAGCATACAAGTAATCCAAACTACGTTTAATGTATTCGAGTTATACAAATGTTGCTAATTTATACATAAACATAGTCATACTGTCAATAGGCCTCAATGTATGGATTGCAATCCAGTGCCTACATGTAATATGCTGATTTTGAATACAATGGTCACCGATATCCTCGTTGTGCACTGGAATAGAGTGTTACTTTGGCGAAATTTCGGTCGCTACATGCACGCTCCATGTAACTCTAGTAGCTTCCAAAATCATTGTACCAAAATGTACGAGTGGAACAAATGTAAACTGTAAATAAAAATAACGGTAATTTTAGCTACTGCTGGGTTAATTTTTATAAATAATCAGGGGATAGTTTAAATTTTAGACTTCATTAGTATTAGGGCTCAAACCCTAGAATTCACCTATGACTTTAAAAATCCATGTATTTCAAAATGTATAACACTTGCTATTACGATGAAGAAAATCAGCTGAAAGAGATCTATACACGTTAGAGTTACCTATAATGTTCTTTAGCTATGTGACTCTATTAACCATTAGATACTTGGCCAACATTTCAGAGAGCTGTCTTTCTACAAAGAGACCTGTCTGGTCCAACAATGGTGGAAAAAATAGGGTGCATAATTAAACAATTTATTTATAATGCGTTTTTATATAGTATCAGCTCAATTTTTTTATTGCTTGATCTGCTGCTATCCTTAGCAATATGTAAAAAAAATTTGAAGTACTCTGCTGGCGAACTATACTGTAAAACGTATAATTCAGCAAAGAAATTGATATTTATGTAAAGCTTTTTAGCGTTAAATAAACCATTGAATAAAATCAGCGGTTATCTATACAAATGTGTTATTTTCGATTCTGTTTTCATTTCATTGTAAGCGCTCTCGGCACAAAGAAAGGTTTGATTTTAATTAAGAGATATTAAAATTCAGCCTTTTGTGATTTTCACCATGTTGATTAGATTTTCGTGGAACAATGTGCAAAGAGGCCGATAACAAATCAAATCGCGAGTTTATTTAAATTTGTTCATCCCCACCGTTTCATATGTAATTGTTTTGTTGGTTATGGGAGAGATGAAAATCACAGCTAACCCTTACAACTGGTTGAGTATATTACGGAAACATAGAAGTGTACTTGAACCTGTTCATAATAGGGATTATGAATCCTTTAATTTAGCTGTCTTTTATGGAAAAAATTACTTAATCTTCATAACTCTTATAATTTCGTAAGCATGTGTCTCAGGATTGGAAGCCCAGATATTCAGCGTGGGTGGCTGAAATACTAAGCTATCACATCAGAAGAGCAAAACGAGGTCTTTTTAACAATACCTCCCACTTTCATGACACCTGTATAGCAGAACGATTAGCGAATTAGTGTTGCAGCTGCTTACTAAAGGTGAAATTTTTAACTGACATCGCAGCTTAACACAGGCATATCATGTACCTAATAAACAATGGAACTGAGATGATTCACCCTTTTGCACTCGAAACTTTATTTGCGCGTTCCTTCTTCGCTACCTTCGCATAGAGTTATGAATGTAAAGGTAAAATTTCATTATAACATAATGTGCTTTACATATTTAAACGTTATCAAATTAACAAAACAAATATTGATCGCGTTTAGAATTATAACGACGCTGATTACTAATAATTACAACTGTGTAAGCAATCTGTTCGTTTGTTTATAGTCAAATTTAGCTCGTCATGTCGCCACGAAATGGCACAGATTGCGAAATTACCATTGAAGTAAAACGAATTATGTGACGCAGCAATATCGATTTATGAAATATCATCACATTCAGATTCAGTAAATTTATATTAGAACGACAGCTAAATATCCGAACAGGAAATTAAATAAGAATCGGAACAATTCCCATTATGTAAACTCTCATCAATCACTTAATTCCCCTAAGATTTTATAAAAATGGTCGAGTTTTTCTTACCCTATTACCCTTGAATACCTTTTCAATTCTCATAACATGTTATAATAATTATGGGAATTTTTTTCGAAAGGCTGACGTTAATAAGTTAAGAAGCAAACAATGTCATTACACCAATTTCATAATAGAGCATTTACTCACTACATTTCAATATCATTTACGCTACTTTTCCTGATGTTTTGTTGCAAAAGTGGTGCAGCTTTACGTGTGCGATCCCACTTCGATCGTGTGAACCAGGTGTGGCACAAGCTCTAATAGAGAAACAGCTCGATAATGGTTTTCTGATAATGTCGCCATTTTACGCAAACACAGCATTGATTAAAATATCAAACTCTGTACAATTAAACACATAACATTAAAATTACATACATTAAACTTACCTCTATGTTCTATTCAACTTTTCTCATTGCTGCATTACTACTTAAGAAGATTCTGATGCTACTCCTGAGATCCTGAAGATGAACATACAAATTTTTTGGAAAACAATTGCCTCACGACGGAAATATATTATAATACGAATGTATGGCCGAAGTATAACTCCAAGCGAATTCTACCTATCTTCTGTTAAGATATTTATATTTGTTTTAATTTAATTTTAATTTGTATTACAGAGACCAACACATTAATCTTAACAAATAGTTAAGTCAAATAGTTACCTAATCATTTGCTACTTTATTTACAAATCCAATAACCTTATCCCGATACGTAACTCTATTACAATCTAATTTAATAATGTTAGAGTCCGATAAAATGTTAAACAAGGTATTTCTGAAAGAGAATTTTATATAAAAGTAAAGAACCTGGACTATTGACAAAGCCAACACAATTATTTTTTACTGAAAGGACTGTCTATTTAATTCAGAATCTGTAAACAGAAGGAAAAAATGGTCGAATTGGCTTGCAATTGTTTTTCGCAGTAAACGACGTTAGTACCATGTTTTCGTACTTTTAGATGTCATAATAATGTTTCGGTTCAGATCCGTTGATATTGTCTTTCAATATTATTATATTATATATAGGTATAATAAAAAATATGTAATAGTATGTAGTGTTTTGTGAGTCTTACATATTTCACAAATACTCCTCTCATTGTATTGAGAGATTATTGTATTGTACAGAAATTTTAAAACTAGCCATATTTTTAATATCTTAATGTTACAAATGTACGTACAGTAAAATGAAATAAAACGTTACATTTGTAGGGTTAATTTTAATTTCTAAGTCACCCGAGGAAAAAGTACATAAAATGCAATATACAGTTGGAATTTCTTAAACATAAAGGTCTAAACGCTGTACACAGATAAAAGTTAGTTACATAGTTTAAATCTTATAAATCGACAGTGAAAACAAAAAACAATGCTTACAAAACCATTTTCTGAATACGTTATTCCATTAAAACCGTTGTTAGCCAAATCCATTTTAATCGGAATCGACACGCGATCGTCCACTAATGACTTCACTACATAGTACGTCTTTAGTTTCATAAGCTGTTCTAATAGAAGGAAGCAGGACAAAGCGGCGAATATGTAATTCGTTCTTTGGTTAATTCGTGTTTCGCTGCAGGCACCATTAGGCAGATACGAGTTCCTCTTTCTTGCTTTTGCCTTTCTAATTATTACATAAACCAAACGAAACGAGCAGTTCGAGGCTTGAACACAAGCTACGTTCAACGTTATTTGCTATTTTTTCCGTCGCTTTGAAAATGTTACGCAACAGAAAATTAAACCTTTCCGTTATTAGCCTTGTGGTCTGAATTGTTACGTAATGATGTATGAGCTGGATTGCAGGGTGACGTGCTAGGATAATTGTTCGCTTACAATGCATTGCATACTAAATGTAGTTATTATTTCCTGAAATGAAATGAAGATGAAATAATGCTATATTTACAATGGTGTACGTATTGGATTTGTTTACGTCAGAGGCAACGATGAGTAGCTGCGGTATTCATGTTTATAAGTAAAAGATTATTTTGTTAATTATTCAATATTGACGTTTTTAGTAGCTTAATAAGTATATATCTTTGTAAACTTATAAGTCTCTGGAGTCACAAAGAACCCTTTTTAAATGCCAATTGACTAGCACGGGATAAGATGTTTCGAATAGAGAAGAAGCAAGAGTATAATAAATAACAAATTAATTACTTATTTAGCAAATTAAACATGCTTACGTATTGACTATAGTAACACGTTTGCATCCATTTACGTATCGATACCTGTATATTAATGTTACCATTTATTACTTATAATTCGATCATCTTTATAACCGCCACAGCCACGTTCATAATTATGATAACGGACAGTAATATGTACTTACTTATCTATACCAATATATAAAGCTGAAGAGTTTGTTTGTTTGTTTATTTGTTTGTTTGAACGCGCTAATCTCAGGGACTACCGATTCGAATTGTCAAACTACTTTTGTGTTGGATAGTCCATCTATCGAGGGTGGCTATAGGCTGTATAACATCACGCTATGACTAAAAGGAGTGGAGCAGTAATGATATGTGTTGCTAAAACGGAAAAACTTTGATTTCGGGCACAGCTAGTTATAAATGCAGGGCGTATGTTTTATATAAAGTGCATAATGTGTTTGGTAGATTGCCACGAGTAAATGTTTTTGTAAATTAAATATATTTTTCAATCTGGAATCGAATCCAATAATCATTCACTTCCGGTACAGCAGTCTCGCCAACCAAGAGGCCAGTTGATCAAGGATTTGAAAAAGTTTTGTAATTCAATAATTATATACTAGCTGTGCTACGCGGCGTTACCCGCGTGAGTTCCGATCCCGTGGTAATCTTAGGATAAAAAGCGTATACGGTGCCCCCAAACGACCTCTATCTTCCACTAAAAGTCTCACTGAAATCGGTTCATCCGTTCCACAGATCAACCCGGTCAAACAGAAAGACAGACAGTCAGGCGAAAGTTCTATTAAGTTTGTGTTTTCGTATCGTCTAAATAACTTGAAGCAGTTGAGAAAACATACTTAGTTTGCGATCTTGTAATTAGACAGACTTTAATTTTTGTGTATACGAATGTTTACGACGGTTTCTAATATTATTTTCGACTAGCGGCCCGCCCCGGCTTCGCATACATATCGTCACGCCAGATCCCTTGCGGGGTAGGCAGAAAGCAGCGAGTGCCAAATATCCCTGTCCTTACAAAC